>KQ435759.1:471809-488310 GCA_001276565.1 Melipona quadrifasciata | reverse complement strand
GGGCGGACGCGCGAAACGCCGTTCCCCCGGAGAACATACGTGGCGAACGGCCGATTTCCGGCAGCGTCAACGGGCGTATGTAGGTCGCAGCCGATGAGAAATGACTGTCTGACGATCATGGTGCACCGTGGAAGTGGCTCCCACGGAGAAAGCTCTATCAGCCAAGAGAAAAACGCCTCGACGCATCAACCAGCGCGAACCAGCTTCATGACAGAGATGGACGAAAGTATTCGCACACTCGAATTGGTGAGACTATACACAATTAAAGCCTATACTTTAATTAACTATACATATTCTTACATTGCAAGTCCCGACGAGGACAGATAAATAAATGTTCTTAAAAACAAAAGTTTCCGACAGAATGGAACTTAAAATTAGAAAATTTATTTCCGATAGAAACGAATGATAAGAATATACTAGAGATGAAGCAGAGAATTTATATGAAATATAAAAAATATATTTGTTAAAATATTAAAAAAAAGAAAAACGAAAAATGTCTTTCAATTTTAATGTTTAAAATATCAGTAATTTTTCATCGAGCATATAAGGACCTTTATCCATCTCTGTAGATGGAAGAGGCGAGGCAAAAAAAGTTCAGCCTAAGCGATACGTCATCCGTGCCATTGGCAAGAAAACGGTCAATTTCTCTCATACAATATTCATCGGGCGCTATTACCGCCGCGAGAAGCGACGCTGATGACAGGAGAAAAAATATTTTCCGCGTCTCGCGTATACACGTTTCGTGCTGAGTACAGCTGAAATAGAGTAATTGAAATAAAATACCATTTGATAGTTTATTTTATCTGACAGTGATACACAGACAATTATTTTATTTCGAACATACGAGTGGGAATTGTTAATTGAAATGATGATTGTTCAGGGCGTGTTAGAAATGATTGTTTCAAACAATATGTCGCTCTTCGAAACTTGCACTGATTATTTCAAACGTTATTTCAGAGAGAAATTAATTGAAAAGAAAGTATGGAGAAAAGTAGATATCAATTGGTAAGTGTCAAGTAGAAATACAAACATCAAGGTAGATACGCGACTATCTTTCAGGCACAAAATTTCATTCACAATACAGAAATGAACAATTAGAAACGATTTCGCGAAAGTAATGTTCAAACGAGAGAGACATTCACTTGAAAACAACTGTTTCAAGTTCGTCGCGAGAAAATATAGCATTTAATTGAAATACATTTCGTCCATGTACAAGTATAAAATATATCTCCCCGTAGAAAATAAATTTTTAAGTGATATTTCAGTCAAATGACAGAAAAGCAAATATAAACAAAAGCCAACGCCACGTAGGAAATAATCTCTGCAAATATATATTTATTATCTTCGTTATATTTATATATACTTATAAATATATATTGTGATGTATAATATGTTTTGTATCTCATTGTGATGTATTTATAAATATACATATACGAGATATTTATACCGCATTCAACGCTGTGCAACTTTACACGTTTTTGCGAAAACCAAAGACCTCGGACGGTTGTTTTCTTGCGACACGCGCCCCGGAAACACACACGCATGCACACACGTTCGCCCCTCGGACGCGCAATTAAATTGAAATTGATGGACGTACGGTTACGTTGTGTTTTACCCCGCTGATTTATCGCGTCGCCGCGGTTCTCTAGCTTCTCGTGATGGGGGCCTCGTTACTGGCGCATTGTCGCGCGACCTTTCCTGGGCCCCTCTCCCTTTGGCGAGCTCCTCGCAAATATCGCCACCGGACGACGAGTAATTTCACGACGAGCTTCTTCCGAAGCTTGATTTGCAATTGTATTCAAGTATAATTCTAGGAAGATTGCCTCGCCGGACGTTGATGTTCGATTGTTACTTTGTCTTTCCTCCTTTCTTCTCTCTTCTCGATTTGAGAAGGAGCAGAGAGGATTCGCTCCGTCGCGAATGAATTTAACTCCTTCAGGCGTACATACACGGGGTATTACAATAGGCAAATTGTAGTAATTTAGATTAGGTAGGAAACTAGCTGATTAATAGCGTATGTTCGTTTAAACGCAATCTAGAACTCTTGCAATTTACTATTAGTCGCAATTGAGTGGATGAAAACGCTTGTTGCGCGTTTAAGGCGTCGTTTAAGGTACTATTTTAAGATACCTCTTAATGCGCGTGCAATTCGACGCGATAAACCAACTGTTACTAGACGCGAGCATTTCCTCATTCGTTCGAACCACCGAGTTTTCCACCGTTCTTTCAACAAGTTTATTCGACGACAGCAGAGCAACTGAGAGATCGATCTATTGCTGCGAAAATCTAGCAATTTGAACTAGTATCTTTGTTAAATAGATGATAAAATAGATAACAAATGAGTGTAATAAGTGTGACACTCTTTTTTGTTTCTTTTCTCGCGATTTTCTCAAAGTAACCTTTACATCGTATCATGAAGTTTTCCTACTTTTTTGGCTTCAATCTACGGTAGATTCCAGTGCTAACGCTGGTTACATACATTCTGATTGAATTATTTGTCAATGAAAGTGATTTTAGCGGAGGTAACCCAGAAAATCGGGCCTCTTCAGGTGCAACGCCAATGCAACGAAAATTAGCGATTGGTTGATTTGGGTCACGTGATTCGTGAGGGGGCGTGGTTTAGATCTCGAGTAGGAGTGGCGTTGTCTGGTACTGAGCGATCGCGCCTGTAATTTGTTTTGTATCGATTCAAATGTTTGCATATCAATAAAATTTTATGGCAAAAATGTCGTCTTCATTTCCTCAGAGTCAGAACAGTTGCTTCTGGGCCTTTCAGTGAGACAAATCGTACTAGAATACAAGTCGTGCAGTTCCTTTCTTAGTCAGTTTCCTGCATTTTGACAAATTTGAAACACCTTCAACTTGTATAGTAACACCTTCCTGTCAGGATGTTCAATGAGAATTTAATTAGAATTATTATAGCAGTTTTGTGCTCGATGTTTATGTTCGCTTAAAAAATATTGACAGATATTCTTATCGAAATGTATAAATCTATTTTAAACTAGAACGATTATAGATAGAACGCTTTGACATAATTACTCAATAAATGTTATATGATCTTAATTCCCTAGATATTAGATTGGCCAAAAGTAATTGCGTTTTCTTCTAATAGATGGACATACGTGTACATCTTAAAACGTAACTAACTTCATTTCAAACCGCAGATTCATCGTGTAATCTGATAGCTGATTCAAGTTTGTTTTACAAAAAGAAAATGCACAGTCTCGTTAACAATCGTTTGCCTGGCGTCGATTTCGAAGTGGAAAATCAAAGCGGAACATTTTTTAGTCGTATTTTGCAAGAAAAAAGGAAAAAAATACCGTGCAAATTCATAAAAAATTATCTGACATTTATGACGAAGCCTTCAAACTGGAATTGGTTTGCTAGACTTTACTACCGACAAACAATGTCAGATCGTTCTTGGAAACTTCTTTTTTATCTTATTTTATAAGATAAGAACCTTCTTTGAACGTGGAATCAGTTCCCGCGAAAACTAGTCGAACAAGATGGTCAATGTATCAACATCAGAACTGTCAAAATGGTCGAAATGAATATTTTTGTTAGATATTTTATAGATATCAAAACAGTGTATTTTGTGGAGACTCGAATGTTCGTAAAAAAATACGATAATAAATAAAAGCTCGTCTATTTTATTTATAAGTATTATAAATATTTCCAGTCTCTTTTACTTCAACGTCTCTCTGATGGAAGTTTTATATTTTAGTCGTCGGTAGTTCTAGCGTTAATAATAAATTTTTCGTTTCATGAGAAATTTGACATTTTGTTTCTCAATTTTCCGTCTCTTTTACTTCAACGTCGCTGATGAAAATTTTTCATTTTAATCGTAATTCTAGTCTTAACAATAAGGCTTTTGTTTCTCGAGAAATTTGAGACTTTCGTACACAGTCTGATATGTATTGTATATCAGATCGATGGTACTTCAATTACTTCGGCCAATCTGATATACATACATTGTTGTAGATCACGATCGATGGTGCTTTAACGAGCGCGAGGGTGAAAGTAACTTCACGGCGGAGGTTAAGTTCAAACGATACACGACGAAGTTCAAATCGTGACCCGTCGTTTAAATGTCGAGCGCTGCGTGACTCGATTCACGCGCGAATATGTATTACGTGACAATACGCACATACGCGACCTTGCTGTTTCATTCGATTCGTTCTGAGAACAACACGCACGCACGCGCGCGCGCGCGCGCGAGAGCGTTCGCATCTCTTTTTGAATCGGCGACGCTTGCGTCATGCCTGATTTAATTTCAGTCCGATGACTCGGCATAGCTTTGGACAAATCTGTGTTACAATATTCGGCGATAACGAGTCGTGAAAAAACTGTACTCGAGTAATTTCAGTGGGAGCTACGAAAACGAATAAGTACTAACGAAAATGAAAAATCCGTCGATGATTCAAATTTTGTACAAGGAGAATCTTGTTGGTCTCATTTCGATACGTGAAGCCTCCACTTTGACAATCGCGAGTTTATTTGCTTTTGAAGATGATTTTTCTCAAAAATCGTCAAAATTCGAACATTGAAGAATCTTTTTTTTTTTTATTACTTGATCTGTGGCCTTGAAAATTGAAATTTTCACAAGACTCGTTGCACAACTCTTTTCGTTAAGATTAGTTGAATTTTGTTCAACCTTAATACTTAATGTTCAATAAAATTGCACGACAAATTTTAAGAGGAAATTTTGCTCTACATCTTTTTCGCTCACTTACTTTTGAACATGAGACACTCCCCTATTAATTATTCTTTACTGTCACGTCCAAAGTTAATTTCATTCAAATATTTCTCCCGGAATTGGTAAATGTTCAAACTCGATTTTCTCGAAAATTTGGCTTGGAATCGATTGTGTCGTTATTTCGAGATCACCCTGTATAATAATTCGTCAGCGACACGAATTTCGATACGTTCCAAAGCGTTTGTGGACGAAACTTTGGGAAACGGAGAAGGATCCGGCCAACGTGACGAAATCCCCGAGAGACAAGGAGTTTAGGTTGCTCACGTTTCAGACCTGAGCGCGCGCGCGCGCGCGAGTGTTTCCTCTACTCCCCCCTTTCCTCTCCACTAACCGTGCTCTCCGCGGCGAGATCGGTACCGACGAAAGAACGAATCGTGGGATTTATTGTGCGGCCGGATGAGATTTACGCCCATCTGATTAAATTCCAAAGCTCGTCGTGCGTGGCTGAATCGAGGGGAATACCCGCGAGGACGAATTAGCGGCGATCCAGGCTCCCTCTTAAGTGGAAACTGAAAACCTTAACGAGGACAAATAACTGGAGGGCGGCTGGACTCGTTACTCATCTCGTCGCGTTGACTCTTTGAGGTTAGGTGGATTTAAAATTGTCCCGCATTTTTTTTTTTTTTCTTTTTGACAGTTAATACACGGTGGGATATATTTTAACCCACCCAAGGATGTGTTTCAATTAAATTTCATTTAAAACGTTAGTTGCATGGTGAGATTATTTATGCCCCCCGCTGTAAGAAAGAATTGATTTAAATTTCTTTTTTCCAATTTATTCAATAATTATGGAATATATTCAACGTTCAATAATTATAGAATAAATTACAAAATAAATATAATTATATATAATGTGATATAATAAAAAATATTTTATATGCAATAATTAGTTTTAAAAGTGTAAAATATTTTTAACAATTGTAAAGGTAATAAAAAAAAAAAAGAATATTTTCAAAAGGAAGAAAGCAGCAGTTTGATGTTCGAGCGGGTGAAGTTCATACGATTTTACGACGCCTCGGTATTAAAAATCACTAAGAAACGTTCGCGCGGATGGATGTGCCTGGCGGATGTAAACGACATCTCGGATTCCGCAGCGCATTCCTTCAATAAACCGGCCGGCACAGAAAATAAACGAATATCGTCGGAAGCACCGGGGGCCCCGAGTGATTTTGCACCTGTTCCTGACTTCCCCCTTCATCCGCCCTCCCTCGCTGTATATTGTTCCACCGTTATTTGTCTGTTCCTTACACCCCTTTGTCGACTCTTGGCGTCTTGTTTCCTTCGTAAACACGGACGCGAATGATCTGAGAAAATATTGGTTCACGGTGTGAGGATTTCCAAGCAGCGACTGTTCAAATCCCTCGCATGAAAATACGAGAGAAAGATAACGGCGTTCGACGAAAAATTGTCTGTATTTTACAAAATGTCTGTAACTTCATGAAAAAAAAAAAAAGTTAACACATCGCGTAACAATTCAATTGACCTTATTTCAAAGAACAAAATCCTTCGCAGTTTTTTTCCTTTTTTTCAAAGATGTTTCCTATATTTTCGTTTGCGAGAATTGTAAAGATTCACAACTGTCCGAATCCATCATGGTCTTGAAGACTGAAGCCTCCCGCTTACGACGACTTCTTCAAATTTGTGTACGATTTCTTTTTTTTCGAACTTCGAACATTGGAATTAAACAGGACAATATTGCTAGTTGCTTTAGCAATTTTTTTTCAATTATTTATACCCGAGTTTATTTATTTAAAATCTGTCGTCCGTCAAATCGACGCTAAGTTAAAATTGAAAGCGCGATAAGAAAGCTTTCGAAGAATCGGACGACCGATTAGTCGCTCAAGTGTTTTAATTAGCCTGTTCGTCCAACTTTCGTCGAATGTTCCGCGGTGACGAGGCTCGGCGTGCATCGTTCCGACGAGGCTCACGAGGAGAATATTTATTGCGTTGTTTTGCGACAGACACTTCGAAGTTTCTGCGGAGACATAGCATTCGCCACTGTAACAATGTATCTCCGTGCATCAAAGTTAACCAAGTTTCGTTTTACAATAAATAAATATAGTTTTACGATTAATTATATATAATATTGATCGTACAATCTATCTATAAATCCTAACTTGCACACTTGTATATTTTATTTTCGATATTGTAAAACTTATTATCTGTCTGTATATTAACGACAAACTACGTATATGTAGACGCAATAAATTTTACAATGTCTAAAATAAAACATGCAAATACAGAGAGATACTATTTATAAATAGATCGTATCAACATAACTGCATAATTCGTCGTCAATACATATGTGTACAGACAAACAGTAAATTTTGCAGTATCTAAAATGAGATAGACAAAGATAGTTTCGCCTCGTTTGCTAATTCTAAAATCGTCATTTAGATCCGTTCGTGCGACGTGAAACCACACGCAGTAAAGCTCGAGAATGAAAATACAATATTGGTTCGAAGCACGTTCTGCACGAGCGTACGTAAAACACAAAGTAGTAAAAACGTATAATGTCGACGTGCTGATTCGTCACACGGTTCCCTAACTCACATTTACCAATAAATTATAACACTCTCGTTATGCTCGAGAAAACGATTGCTCTCCCTCTCTCGCTCTCCGGTTTGTGTTTAATCTGCGATTAGAAGAGACGAGAGGTGCATAGGCGAATGAGTAACGAGTGTCACGAGGAGGCCAGTAACCCGAGGTTATGTCACGAGGAGAAGCGTCGCCGGTGCGCTCGCCCGTGTGTCCTCCACCGACCGAAAATAGAAGCCTGTTGACGCTGTCGAGTACCACAATAAACCGTCCCCCTTTTCGCGCCGTCGTTTAACCCCTTGCGAACGTGCTCGTCGCCTGCCCCAAACTCGGGCCACGTTTTTATTTCCGATTCGTGACGCCGGTCATCTCAATTTCGCGCTCGTTCTACCGAGCGCGACCTTTCCCCCTTTTCCATCGCAACTTAAGCCCCGATCGTTTTGAATTGTTTCCAAGGCACACGCGCGAAACGCGAAAACGAAAACGCGATTTGTCGAGGAGCTAGTTCTCGTTCGTTCTCGAGCGATCTGACGGCAAGAGTCGAACGAAAATCAGGGCAACTGGGATTCGGGAATTTTGTTAATTGTCGAAGAACAAATTTTCGTTGGTCTCGAGCGATCCGATGCAAGGATGTTAGAAATATTCCACGAGCCGAACAATTAGGACAATCGTGATTCCGGGATTTTGCAATTTGTCGAAAAGTAAATTTTCGTCGGTTTCGAGCGGATCAAAAATATTCCACGGGTCGATTGTGACGTTACGCAGGGAGAAAGAGAAACGTTTATCGATGATTTAATAAAGCGTGCCGGCGCGAGTTGCAATCAAGGACAATTAAGATTCCGGTTAATGATTCTTTTCTCGTTGCAAGGGTCGGCCAGCTTCGTGCGTATTTTGTATGTTATTGCTCGTCAGCGATTTCTTCTCCCCGACCGTAATTGGCAAGTACAAGTACAATCCCTCCTTGAGAGAGAACCTCGTTTCTTCGCGCGCTCGCAAAGGGAAAAATAGAAATTCGAACCGTTTTACGAGAATACCGGCTTCCAGGTGCGTGCCTCGGCTACCAGATCGGATAAAGACCTCTTTCGTTGGCGATACAGAAGACGGAAGACCCGGCGAAAATTGGAGGAACGCCAACAGCGATCAAAGTTCAGCTGTTTCGGAACTAATTGAATCGTCGTGGCCCCAAGAAAGAAGGAGAGATTCGAAAGATTTTTCTATTACTCTCTCGTAGACGATGGAGGTGAAATTGCGAAAGCAGAGCCCTTGCCTCTGGGCGAAGTAACAGCGAGGCGGAATTTTTAACGACTAAAGTTTGACAGGGCTTTACGGGCGCTCGAACTGAAAATTCGAAAGTGAAGAGAGAAACACGCGTTGGCGATACAGGAGGACGGAGACCGATAAATCCTACGTTTCTGTTCGTTTTATTCGGCTAATTTGCGCCGCTAAGTGGCCACCGGCTAGCATAACTCTTTGGGAAGCCGTCCATACGAACAACGACACCCGTGAAACACGGGTACCTTTTTATGTAAATTCGACACCGCCGAGGAGTTCGGCAGCAGTATAATATCTGGATGCCTCTGGAGCTCGAAACTTCCCACGAGAGTGCGGTGGCTCGACAAAGTGAGCCGGGAAATGTTCGCAAAAATCGCTGCAATTGTACTTGCGATGTATGTTCGTTGACTGCGAACCGAAGATGCAAAATAAAAATATTTTTAACAGCCACGATGGTCATCGGTGGACCATTTCTGTAAATATTTTAGAGTAATTAAGACGAGACGATAATGTTACAAAATGGAATTATTATACACTTTCGTTGCATTTTATATCGTAATATAACGCCCGACAGAGATTAAATATTTTGAAACGTGTAAGTTTGGCAGTCGGTGCATTAATAATTCGTTCAAACTATAAATATATATATATAACTAATTATAAAATATGAAAAGAGTATTCTGTAAGCCTGATTCAAAAATATAAATTTACGAGCAAAGGTCTGCAATGAAATTGGAACTATTTTTTCGCAAGGAACGAAAGTAAAGGCCCGTTAATACTACCACGGAACGAAGCACGCATCGAGAATGCTTATCGCTTCGTTCGCCAATACGTGTAATTTTGATCGTAACGAGTATCGATCGTTACGACGAATGAAATCAAGCGTTCAACACGTCGACATATTTCTCATTTTCAATCGGAGATTTTAGCTGCCGATAGCCGCTGCATTGGAGGAAGAGGATCGTAAAAAGGAGACGAGAAAGGGGATGAAGTGTTCGTTCAGTTTGAAGCAGTCGTAAACCACAAGAGTTCGTTTCCTACGATTACTGGATGTCGATGCAAAATTTTTTGCTTAATTTTCACTTTCTAGTAGCGCGAACGCCGGACGAGAACCGGACGAGTTCTTTGAAAATTTATTGTTAATAAATAGCCGCACGAGGCTCGCGCAAGCGTCGCCGACATGGTTGCGGAGTTGATTTCTTCAAACGACGACACAGTCGAGCGGAGCGCGTTCGTTCACTCGGCCTTACACGTATGTATTAATTCATTTCCATCGCGGAGCGAAATATTCCGCGAGTCGATTACAAAACGCGGGATAATTCGCGTGCAGCGATTAAAAATCTTACATTTATTAATATATGGAAGGCTCGGAACTCAATTAGTGTGAATGACTTTTCATTAAGAGTCGCTTGTACCATGGGAATATCCTGCAATATTAAAGCTTATGCTATTAATATTTAATAGTACAATAAATATTTAATAGTACAATAATATCGAATCAACCGATGGAACAGTTTAGTTATCATTTCTAACAATTTAAACAATAGTGATACTTTAATAGTGTTTTTAGTAGTTTTGATTGTTATATTCTAATAATTGTGTCACAGTGACCATTGTGCCACAGTGATTTAAAAAGGAGTATTTTCATAACACAGATTGTTCTTCAATGAAAAGTAACTTACATTGATTAAATTGTGAGTTCTCTACACAATATTATGTACTCTGTCTGGTATTCTGATACTTCAGTTGATATTAAATAAAGAATAGTAAGTAAGTGTTTAAATTGAGATTCGATACATTATAACGTATGAACACATGCAAATAAGTTAGTGATTAATAATTAAAAATAATGATAAACATGTGCTTCGACTGAAAAGTACACTTTCAAAGAATACTTCAGAGTAAATTTCAGAGGAAAAAAAAACGTTATAAAGACTCGCGTGAAGATCGTTTCTTAACGAGGGTCACAAGAGGGCAAAAGCTACGATCCCAAAACAATTAATTCTCGGTGTGTTGTTTCGACGAAGACTACCCAATTCTAATCCCCTTTAGGTGTCTTTATTTCCCTAGGTCGGCTGTTCTCGGCCGGTGAACGAGCCGCGCGATCGATCTTTTTGTCTTTTCGTTATATTAATCTTGGCCGGGCGTCAAGACCGCCCGCCGACACTTACAATCGTAAATCCACGTTTCGAGGAAGGAATAAGATGTTCGGAATTTTTATAGATTCCCGTCCTCGAACGCGCCAACAATACGATATTTCCTCGTAAGCTCTCTGCCGGCTACCCTTTCGACATTCTCTCCCCCGATTTACATAAGCGATCCCTCGTGTTTCACCTACCGCTGCCGTGTATCCACCACGCTCAACGTGGCGCCCGCTAAAAGATCGCTCGATCGTATATCATTGCCAATTGCTCGCCACCAAAACGGCAAAAACCTACGTTGCGAAGGATTACTGAGAGGATAAAAAATTGCAACGAGTCTATACACGAGTATGTAGGATAAGTCGGAGAGCGATGGCCCACTTCTTTCTTTTCTTAAAGAATTATTACATCTCAAATATAATCGAAATTTGAAACATATATACTTACATCTGTGAAAGTAGATACAATGCTACAAATTTGTAACGTCACGAGCAGAAAATTAAAAGATAATCATAGGTTTATAAAACAAATATGTCTAAAAAAAGATACATATTTCGTGCTCAATTTTTAGTTTACTATTCAATGGTCTAGATCTTACTCGTATCAAATACATTTCTTGGTTTATTTAAGAAATTTTCTCGTGCAATCTCCTCCAACAATTAAAAATATAAGTCAACTTTTATCTTGGCACCCATTGCGACACAAAGAAACCTGATTTTCAGATAGTATTTAGAAACCTTTTTCTTTGTTAAATTCATGATTTGTGGTCAAATTTTCAGCCAAATTAAATGCCATAGATCTTACGCATTTACATGTTGGTGTGAAATCCTATTTTTGCAGTTTTCTGATGTGAATTTTAAATTTCTCGTCATTTTCCATATCTGAATGCAATGAAGGCGATTCTAAAGTTTTTTTTAACGTAGGTACGTTAAGAATGATCCATTTTGACGTTATGAACTGTCCCTGCGGCATCCAACAATTCTTCATTTGCTCATAATCCTCTATTGTTGGATTTTCCTTTATATTCGGTTGATATCATTCTCTAGAAAAATGCTTACTATAGACACTTTCACGATGGGTCAATTCTCCTCTAGAAAGAAACCGAGCCATCTAACGCAACAATCTGAAGAATGATGACTCACTTGTATTTTTTGTAACGACACGACGATACGTATTTCGTTATAAAAGGGCAACCATAATCTCTGACTATATTAACACGTAACCTCTAATTATATTAACCCTCAGGGGCACGCAACTTTAGCTGCACGGAATCTTTTTTTAATATAAAAAAAAGAGAATATAAAACAAAATATAATAATGTATGAGTGTATGATAATGTAATTTTAATCTTGTCAGATGAGTTAAAAAATATTCCACCATTAACTATCAAAAAAAAATGTGTAACAATTTTAAATCACCTAACCCCAAAGAGTTAACACAACGTCTAACTATATTAACCGCTGGCAACTGGTTCGCGGACCATAACGAGTGACCGAGCCGTGTACAATAATTCGTCGCTTTCTTTTTCTTTTGAACTCGTCGGTACGATGTCACTGTATGGAAATTATTAAAAAGTAATAAAGTTGTTTTACCTGGATTACATTTAAATACACTTAAAACTGAGAAAATGTTGCAATTTGGGACAAAAAATTCTCGACATGCGTGGCACGTCAGTCTAGCGTAAGAGCTGACACATAACCAAAACTATTAAGACTGTTCTGAAAAAGTCATTATTTTTTGCTAAAATGTTAGTAAATTATAATTTCAAGCATAAACAAGAAGCTGTTGAGATCATTCAATTATACAGATTATATATAAACGATTTTTTAAATGAAAATGGACAAAACCAGTTAAATAGCCTGCGACCAAGGAGCAATATACATACTATACTCTACATACGCTAAAAAGAGTTGAAAACTGACATTCGATAATCTATATGACGAGATCGAGCCATCTCAACCGGACCTGTTACAAGTAATAAACAAAGTCCAAGTTCTGCTTTACACTTCGCACTATAAATTTAATTACACGTTCCGTTGTTCGGTTAAGCGAGGAATCCAATTACCACGAAAAAGAAAATCTGTTGAAATACGATCGGCCGCTTCGCATGTTGAATGATAAATGCCGCGAACACAGTGTGTCTAACGTAACTGGAATCTCTCTCTCTCTCCTCCTCACTCGTGTAAAAATAACATCGCGATAGAAACCGAGTCGTCACATTAAATACTAGTTTTCACAGTTTCACAGCTTCATCGGCAGGGTGAAACGTGTTAATTAAAGTTTCTCACCTGTTACACAAAAGTCTACGCCCGAAGACGCACTGAAAAAAATTACAAAACGGTCATCTGGCTTCGGAATCTTCACTCTCGTTTCCCTGGTTCGCGCCCCGTCAATGACTCGTTCGTCGTCGATAAATCTTCTGGTTGAGCGATCCCGAGAGGACAGAAAAGACGACTTGAAGAAAGAAAGGGAGGAAGAAAGAAACTCACGGTTTGTATTTCCTCCGGCCGTGGGTAATGCTCGACTCGGGCAGGCAGCCATCGTTCAATTACACCCGTCCCTCCATTTACGCGGCACTTTTTTTACGCGGTAAACTATAACACTATTTACACGGTGCTTTTTCCACGCGATCTGAACTTGCGCGTAAAGTCAGAAAATATATTTTCCTAGAATTTTTAAGCGTAACAGCCACACTAATAGGAAAACTCATACTGTTTATTTTCTACGAGCCGGTCATGACCATTCAAGCACAATTGAACAAATTTGTGAGACCTTAGCAAAAGACACGTTTGAGAACGAATCATCCGAAAATGATTTGCATTAAGTTGGTGAATAACGAGTTTGTGCCAATTGAAAAGACAAATAATAAAAGTTGATTGTTTTGAATTACAGTAGTACAATAATTATTATTATTATTTCTTTTTTTGTCAACCTGTGCGAAACAAACACGCGCAACTTCTACCAGCTTTTCTTCCCAATATTTTGTCTTCTTTTGTACCGACAGATTTTCATTCGCGTAAACGAAGGGACGGGTGAACGGACTTTGTCACAGGGAGACATTTGACGTATTGACTCTGATCATTCCGCGTGTTGATGCAACGAATTTAAGCAGAACGGTTCGAGCATTCCCTCTGTTTGTTCCCCGCCAATTGCCAAGTGTACTTTATCCGTTTACTCTCGATTACTCTCCCTGCGCTTTATTTACTGTATCACGTTACACTGTTATTACCGTTATTATATACCGTATTACTATATATTTACGTCGTTTATGCCTCTTTACATTCCTCCGTTTGTAATTGGACGCGCTACCGCGGCGCAAAGAAAGAATCACGCGCTGATGATACTGTGGGAGAAAGGGAACTACAAGTTCAGAGCGCGTTAGAAAAGATTGAAAATTTCTATTAATAATACAGAGGCGGAAATATTCGCACGCTCGATGAAAAATCATCGATGGTATTTTCCTTTTTGACGATCCAGTTGGCCTCGTTCAACGCGTGAAACTTCCGCTTTGCCGACCTTGGGTTCTTTTTTCCCAAAGTTTTAGGTTAGGTTCCTTGCGTCACGCAGCGAGGTACTTTCGTTTGCCTCCAAAGTCACTGGCAAAATTTTGCTCACGGCTAGATCTACCACGATCTCAAAAATTGCGAAAACCCTTTGCACCAAACCCTTGAAACCTGCCAATTTATTCAACCTTGAACATCAGAGTTAAATAACAAAGATTCAAGAAATCCTAACATTTAATTCCAATATTCAAAGTTCCATAAAACCGTACAGACAAAAGAACGGTACAGCAAGAATTTCGTTGTAAAGAGAAACTTCAAACCACGTTAGATTTATTTAGTCATGAAAACCATTTTGTAACTTTCCCATTTGAATTTTTGCACTTCTCACAAATAAGGGTCCTCGCTATCCCATTTTGCTACACGATGTAAAAACAATAGCGAACCAAGTAAACTAAATGGCAAACCAAGATCACTGAGTGAACAACTTATTGTTTCATCAAGTGTGTATAATAGTTTCAATGCACTGTTACATATCTTCATCCTGTATAATAGTGCGTTCATTTTAAACGTCGATTGAAACAATAATAAATGGAATAACAATAAACGTAGGAATTTTACAATGCTCGATTTTTCTTTCGCTACTTTTGTTGAACCGTCGGCAAACACGCGAGGCAAACACGCCCGTTTTCACGTTCGACTCTCTCCTCTCGCGCTGTTATTATCGTCCGCATCTCACGCAACTTAACACATCTGTTAAAAAGGGTAAACGAGCAAAGTAATTCTACGCTGTAATTACAGTCGTATAAATCTCGGTTACGTTCGGAATCGATTTACATTTAAAAACCAATCGAACGCAGTTTTCTGGCACGGTTATCTACAACGTTATCGAACAGCTAATGCGGAAGTTGATAACTGTCGTTACCGTGTTATTATCACGCATTCACGCGCTGCAGCCTCCTCGCTCCTTCGAACATGTTCTAAATGAATTTATCGTCTGCAATTAATTATCGCGTGCCTCAAAAATTCCTCTCTAGCCGTTCCTATCCGCTCCATTTGTCAGACAGAATATTGTCCACGTTGTTGTCGTTCGCGAAAGAATGTTGTTCTTCGAAACAGGAAAAAAAAAAAAAAAGAAAGGAAATAGAATAGCTCGGGACAGTTTTTGGAAATTCTTCTCGCTTCTTTTTACCTGCTAAATTATTCAAGAGAAGGTCCCCATATACTCGGGGGAGGAGCCAATAATTTGACGACTCTGAGTAGGTATACAGCAATTACACTCTCTCGTCTCTTTCGTTAATTAGCCGGATAAATACTGTGTCATGGTAAATTGATTCGCCATTACACACGAAATTTAGGTTAATAACGGTGTGAGCTCGACTTCCGGTTTAAGGGTACGGGCGTATGAAAACAAAAACTCGTCTCAACCCGAGACCCTCGTAAACTCCTCCGACATTCGTATTCCATCTTCCACGAAACAGCGAATAACGATCGCTCAGATCGTTCTTTTTTTTTTTTTTTTTTTTTCTTTCGACGTTTAGACTTTGGACGTCGAGGGAACGAGTGCCTCGAGGAGTTAGGGAAAATCCAGGAGGTCGCGCGTGATTTTTTTCTTTCTATGTCCACGTGGACGCGACGTGAAACAAACGTGCCTTCGACCTCTCAATTCACTTTCACGCTGGTACCAGTCGGCATCGCCGCTCGCTCGTGCCTCTTGACCACCGCGTCGTGAAAACGAGAAGCATCGCGCAGCAGTTCGATAAATTGAACGTTTGCGTTCTAGGAAAATCGTTTGGTCTAGACTCGGCCGATTTTAGATCAGATGAACGAACGCGAACGCTCGTGCTTGTTCATCGTCGAAAATAATCGAGCAAATGCGAAACGGGGAATGTCAGTTGACAACTTCAACGAGGGAGGACGTTTGTCTGGTCTAAACACGTGGACACTTCAGCGAACTGCTTGCAATAGTGTTGCGTCGAAAAATCTGTTTACGAACTCGAAGCGTACGTGGATGCATTGAGGACGCATTATTTTGTAAGCAAAATCTACAACGAAGTGTCCTCAAGCAACAAACGAATAAGCTTGAAACTGCTAGCCAACAATAGTGTAGATTAGAGCTGTTACTATCTACCATTTCTACTCGTACTATTCAAATGTCCACAATTTTGTTTTATTTCAACAATAAACAATAAAACAACGAAGTCATTACTTCAAGTTGGACGTCTCTGTATAAAAATATTAAACAAGTCTGCATTTTCCAGTAGTAGATTTACGTTAGGTTAGGTTTGAACTAA
>KQ435759.1:433065-471658 GCA_001276565.1 Melipona quadrifasciata | reverse complement strand
AAGCTGGCAGATGTTACACACATACGTAAATAATTATTCTCATGCGTATTCCCTGCCATTCTAGTAGACACAAATTACAGTTTGTTTCATTATATACATTATTTAGATTCTCTTTTGTCATCACAAAGAGACAAATTACTCGAAACAAATCGGGCAAAATTGTACCGAGCATCCAGACAATTCCAATCTCAAGAATTACTCGGATATTTCGCGAGATGCCCGAATTAATTTTGCTCTACCCGGGCATCCGGATCTCCGAGTATCTCACATACCCGAATAGAGTGGAAACGCCAGTTCGAATATGGATACGACGCACAGTTTTTGTTAGCATTCGAGTAGATACGAGCGTGGACCCACCGTTAAGCGAACACGACGACGGAGAAACGGGGAAGGATTCTCGTTCATTAACGGCAGGCCAAATAAGACATTTTCGATCGTTCCCCGGTGTAATTATTTATAATTTACTTAAACGCCGTGTTTATTAAAAATCTTTAATAAGCGTGCAGCAGAATACTGGACGGACGTTTATCGGCTGTACGGAGAAGTCATTTAACGGTTAACTGTATTCACGGCTCGCATTAGATGAGAAGGGAAGATTCGCCGAGAGAAAGAGAGGACGCAACACGTGACAGATAGGCCATCGTATAAATCGTATCGATGGAAAAACTGGATCGTAAACGACGTCTAGGTGGTAGCTACCTCTCTCCTGCTCGACTATTGGCTCGTGTATTATTTTTTACTTTTCAACGGAACCCGCCTCGCCGAGGATACGATTACCCCGGCGACGATGTTTGCCCTGGCTCTTTTTAAACAATATTATAACCACCACGAACAGCCTTGACGAACGACGGAAATTCCAGCGGCTGAACAAGCTGTAATTTACCGAACCATATCAATTTATTTCATCGATCGAGGCCTGGCGCATGGCCGGGGCCGAAAAATTGAAAGCCGTGGCAAGACGCACGCGGATCACGCAGCGCCGTGGTGAAACGAGTTCGCAAAACGATCCACTCCACGGTCAATTTGCATTGATTACATATATCTCTCGGCCCGCTCGCTTCCTTGCTGCCAGGGATGCTCTCGTTGCGCTGCACCACGCTCTCTCTCTCTCTCTCTCGTCTCTTTCGTCCTATCCTCGATCCTCGTGGGGACAAACGGTTCAAAGGTTAAGCGCCTGCGAAGGGCGCGTTAGAAACAGGGGAGGCGATCTTTTCGACTCGAAGGTTCTGGCGCAAGTGCCGAGCCCTCAGAACCTTTGTCATCGTCCTCGTTTCGTCGCCAGATCCTCCTTTCATTATAAAAAATTGGGATTTTTATTTCTTTATAGTTTTATTATAATTATAAAATGTTGGGATTTCCCAAGTTTATTGGGGGACCCAATAAAGATTCGCTCGCAAAAGTGTCATGGAAAGCTAAATGGCGACGGGTCATCTGCCTGGATCGATCTTGGCATCACTTCGTTGCTGAACAAGATGATCGCGTTTGAACGAAAATTCGCGTGCTTACACTTTGACTCTCTTGGCCGGAACAAACTGGCAATTGGAAAGCGAGAGTGACCTGGCGCAAAGTACTTTCGATCCGGATTATGACATTATCGGGACAATCGATGGTCACGGTCATGGCCGCGCCTCCTCCTCTGATTTATGACATACAAATGCTCGCCGCTTGCTCGCCTCGTTGCACGAGCGCATCTCCTCGCGGGTACCGGACCTCAAAGAAATTCGAGAGATGACGTACGCCGTGTTTACTTTTTCGCGTTTCAACCTTACTCGCTGCCGCTCGATGCCTGCGTTATTTTCGTCCCGGTCGAAGGGGAGGTTTTATTCGCGCGTGTCTAATCGTCCGCGTGGGCGAAACTCGTTCCCCCCTCGCATTTTTTCTTGTCCGCGAACACCCTTGACACCGTTCTCCGGTAATTGATCGGACAGTTGCCGATAAGCTTCGTCCGATTTGGCCAATTCAATTCGGTGGTTACGTCGCGATCGGGGATTTCGTTAATGCATTCGGGATAGATTTGTGGACGCACAGGATCGAGAATGTGCTTCAAAGTATTTCGGGCACACCCTCTTATGAATATGTTAGATCCAAGGTGACGTGCCTGAATTTCGTCCCCCCCCCCTCTGGGGGGGGGGTTTATCTCTTATTTACACGTCGACTGTCACGCCAACAAGCAGATTAACGACATAAAACATTATACATTATAAAAATGATATCCTTAGAATAACGAAAATTCTTTGTTCCAAGCATGTAATTTTTACAATATAATGAAAATCTTTAATTGTTGAATAGTGCACCTTTTATTTCATAATATCGTCTAGTTGGCTACGATATTCAGAGTTTTTTAGTTTTTTAGACGATGTTCATTTTGTTTTAATTATTCGAAATATTTGAAACATTTGGTTACTGATGACCACCGTGGTCCCATCGAGGAAATAATTTGCGGTTTGCAGGCAACTAACGTGTTAAGTGCTGCAAGTTATCAATGATAATTGTAATTTATAATAAAAACTAGTTGCAGAAACAAATAAACCCTGTCGTCACTGCAGTTTCTTATGATGTATTACTTATACTATTCTGTAACCAAAGATATGTTTCAGCATCTAGGATAAGGTATATAGCAATTATATTTTTACTTAATGTACAATATATCACTCATAATTTCTTTAAAATATTCTAAAATATGCTACTTGTATATTCTTTAGAACATTCTAAGATGGAACTTTGTATTAAATGTGACAATTATACTGAAAAATGCTGTGTGTCTAATTTCGTTCTGGAAACGATATTAAAAGTATATCTTTTTCCTTTGCGATTGTAAATACCATGAAAGTACCGACTTATTTAGACGCTTTTCAACTTTCTTTCCCCCACTAGAACCTAACCTAACCTAAAAATCCTTTTACGCATTAATTTCTTCCTTTGTTGAACCTTTACAAACCACTGATTTTTTGCCAAGCTTTCAAAGCCACTGTAGCGATTCTTTCACATTAAAGAAGGATTTCCAAATCCTTCGAACCATACAAAAGTGAACAAAGAGAGGAACGATCGATGCAATGCATCGCCGATAATATAATATCGCCAAGAATATCCAGAGTGCGACACAATGTCCCGACCCGGGGAGCGAAGAGAGAGGAGAGGAAAGTTGCAGGAGCGAATCCGCGAGGCACACGACCGGCTCTCGAGATGGTATTTATTGTTTTCAACGAAGATTCGAAACGTTTGTCACGTTTGTGTCGTAAAGCACACACGTGCGACTTGCCGACAGTTTACAATAGGATCGAAATTGCTCGGCATTGCACGAGATACAACGACCGTGTAGAGAAGAGAAAACAGAGAGGTTAGGGCGTGCATGCTGGAATACCGGAACGCCTGCCATCTTCCGTCACGTCTCTGTCGGTTCTCAGAGCCGTCAACGCAGCGCTTAACGGTTTCTCTCCACGCCCGGAGAAAGATGTTAAACACGCGTGCTGGTAGCTGATAGATAAGCCCGCCTCGACAGCCAGTTTCAATGCGTTTGATTAGGGCCTGACTGCGGCACAATGCCGCCAAATCACGATAGAACTTGCACGGTTCCGACGACGGCGACGTTTCCTTCGTTCCAGTTTCTCCCCGTTGCAAAACGTGGAAACGTGATTTATTAAATCAGCGGCCAGAGTTGATGGCTGTCTAGCCACTAGCTGATTGGGGGATACAGGTTGAGATGTATGGGGTGATACAGTTTGTACACGTACGTTTTACGTCTTTCTCTTTCTTTCTTTCTTCAACACCCGAGACACGATTTTCTCGTACTACCATAATTACTAATATCTGGCGAAAACATTTCTTGACCCTTATCAGCGACTTGAAATGTCATCGCGTGAGGAAAAAAAAAAAATCAACATCAACACGCAATGAAATTTACATCTGTGCTCGCGTTGGTCAATCTGCAACCCGTTTTATAACCGATTTCTCTGCGGATCGCGAGAAAACGTAACAACCTCCGTCCAACCACCAACAATCGTCTTTTTACTTTCCGCGTTTAAACGGAAAGAAAATAATAAGATACGTTGCGTAAAATATCTGTTTCATCTAATAGCACCTGCTCGCGAGAAAGGAAACCGTTCACGTTATTGGTTTTGATTGATTCATCAATTTATTTTATTTGCATGTTAGGCACATATCTGTTGCAAATCTTATTTCAACTTGTTACCACGCTTAATCCTAGTAATCCTTGGGGATATCCTGTTTTATGTATCGAGTAATATCTTGTACATAAAATGTCTACTCTTTCATTAGTCCCTGCAAAGAGCTGTATTTGAATGTTGTTTTTGTGTCTCCCTCTCTTTTTCCAATGCAAGGGCTTGTTTTATTGTTTCTATTCTGCTCAAATGTTTCTTTCTTGGTCGTATGAGGCACTTCATGTGGTTTAAGTCCCCTGTTGTAAATGAATATTTCTCCCTTTTCTGAGTACTGATACTCTTTTTTCTCTGATAATCTTAATTGGACTATCGTCTTTATTGATTTTCTATTTAAGTTATTTTTGTTCTTATCCTAGGTTGTGCGTTTTTAGTTTCTTGTACATTGCATCATATGTGTTGTTTCCTACTCTTTCTACGTTTGTCCTTTTATTTTAATCTCTTGAATCCTATATTTTCTTGTGCATCTTTAGTCTCTTAATTTGCACTGTACATGGAGCTTTTGGCTCTTTCTATGCCTGTTCTTTCATTGTCCTCTTCTATCGTTTTTTATCATTTTCCATTTCTTCTGCATCCTGTCGTATCCATAGTCTTTTGAATCCTGTTCTTCTTATTATTCCTCTGACACTTGTGAACCAATCGCATTTTTGGCTCATTTTTCTATTTTCTGTCGATTGTCCATTGTTGCCAGCTTCCTATGTTGAATTTTTGGATATCCACGCTTTTCCATTCTTAGTATTTTCCACCAATGGTTCAGTGCTCTCCTGCATATTTCTTGTTCTATGGTTTGACGTGTCTGTTTCCGGCTTGACCATGTATCTTGATGTTGTTTGAGGTATTTTTAGATTTTTTTCTACTCCTCCTGCTGACAATGAGTCTAATCCTCGCTGTTACCTTGACGTTAATCGATCGTAGACTGAAGCCTGCATCGATCTATCTGAAAAACGCTTAAACGAGTCACCGTGCGTGTAACCGTGCGAACAAAACACGAGGATCCACCGCAGCGATTTCAATCTCGAATCGTCGGGCGAGACGATCGAGAGACGATCGGACAATCTCACAGTGGAAGAATGTTCGCGCAACAATAGCGCAGGTCGAGATAAAACGGAGATAATCAGTCACCGACCGATGAACAGCTTCGTCCCATGTGTGCTTTTATTCCTCTAGCATCACAGCAAGGGGATCGATAGTCATCGAAGGCTCGTAAAACCAGAAGAAACGAGCTATTGCTTAGGTACGGTGGTCTCCCGCCATAAAAACGTGAAAACAAGTTCGAAGCAATAACGACATTGACAGCGACGCATCGCTCGATTGAGTCATCTCTCTCTCTCTCTCTCTCTCCCCCCCTCCCTCTCTCCTTCCTTTCGTTCCCCTGATTCCTGGAAACCTGGTTACTTCCCTCTACCTCACTCGCTGCTTCACCGTCATCCTAATGTTTTTTTAAATTTACGCATCTACTTCAATCCTCAACGGGGATTTTATTCGAGAGAGCTCGTTCTTTTCCTCCGCGGTTTCGTTCAAAAACGGGATGAGACGAATCGATAGATTGCTTAATCTCTCTCGATTTATGAATGTTCGATTCGTCAAGCCAAGTTAAATTTGTCACTTATCTTTTCAATCCTCGTCGATGTTTTACGTTCTTTTATCACAAGGCGCGAAAACAATTAGAGATTTTCGAACAGATGGTTCGATCACTTTTGGAAAAAAACATCGCGCGATTGTTCTTTTCTTCTCAGATCTTCGCTATTTTTGACGGATTTTGACTTAGGCGACGTCCGTGTCACTTAGGATGTAAAAATTTGTTTGTTTCACTTTCAACGAAACACGTTAATGTTGCAATTGCGTAGTGCGCGCGAGACTAACAAAACACGTAGTGCAACGAACGAGGAAATTAATTGACGTGTCTTTTTTTTCTGACTTTCTATGTAAATCGCAAATATTTTTTTACTTCGAAGCATTTGTCGCAAACTCAACGGCTTACAGATTTAATTCGAGGAATTAGCATTTCTTCTTTTACACATTGTAGGAATTCGTTAATTTGTATAACAATATTACCGTTTGTGTACGTAATACAGTCGAACTGTCCCAAACTATGCCAAAATGCGAAGCGATCGGCCATCTTGTTAACATGAAATAAAAGTGAACACGTCGCAGCTCTGTACAGGTTATGCCCGTCAATATCGGAACGTCGCAACGCGAGCAAAAAGAATTTTGACAATTTTCTGTCAAAAACTCGAAGCGTAGTTTGCGACAAGAATACAATTTCCTTCGTGACAATCGTCGATCTGCAACGAAATATGTCTGATTCATTCGTTCCACTTCAACGAGACACTGACCTCTCGCTTCGGCTTAAAAAAACATCGGCATCCGCCGATCTCTCTCGGTGGTCGAACCATTCCGGACTTGCCCTTTAAGGCAGGGACAAATTTACCGATACCGATATTTCAGGAGATAAAATGATTGGAAGGGAAATCAGATAACGAAAAACTGGTATCATCGCGCCCCGGTGGTGAGCGGTAATCCTAGAAGCACGACGAGATCCGGCCGAATGCAAATCGAGATCGATAATGAATTTCGATCGGGGCAATTAACAATCGGGGCACGGAGCGTTGGCGAGCGCAACACGCGCGACGATGAGTCTAGAAGGGCCCCCCCCCCCCTTCCGGCAACGATGTCCGTTTAATCACAATTTGCGCCGTTCGATTTTTCTTTCCTTCCTTCTTTCCGTTTTATTTTTACGAATGATTAATTAGTCAGCTCGCCGGGATAGCCAATTAGATTGAACCATACGTCCGAGAGGTCGCGATTAGTTAACCGTTGTCGCCACCGTGCCATATAGGGCCGGCTGCTTCATTTATACTCGAATAATCAAGCCGCCCAACGGCGTGGTAACTTTTGTAAAAAAAAGAAAAGAAAAGTCAAGCCAGCAAACCTGAACCGGCCACTTTGATGTGTTCACCATGTCCAAATGAACGTCGTGTACGTAATTTGTCAGCCGTTTTTAGCTTGTCACTGTCTGTTATTAATCGCTAACCGTGTCCGGTTAATCGACCGGTTAATCGCATTAACAATACATCATCCAGTCAGGGACACTGACGAGCCTTTTTCCTTTCGTACCGATTACGTTTCGTCCGTTTTCGGAAACATAAAATAAGACAAAACACCGAGTCGGTGATAAAACGATGACGTTCTGTTTGTAACTTTTCGCGGGAACGCGGTGATTAGCAATCACGGACAATTGACGCTCGACGTGGACTTTCGTAAAAAGTAAATTATACGTGATAATGGAAAGACCTTTCTTGAACGGTCGTACGGAACAAACCACGAATATTTTCTGATCGATTCGCGCCGGTTATTACGCTCGGAGGAACTGTAAATTAAGTTTACGAGAAGGATAAGCGAGCCGCTGCAATTTATACTATCGACGAGCCGAGCTAAACGAAGCGCGCATTGACAGTGTTTTATTATCGCTTCGTCCGCCAGTACGTGTAATTTTGATCGTAACGAGTGTCGATCGTTCCAACAAAAGAAGTCAAGCGTTCAGCCCGTCGACATATTTTTCAATCGGAGATTTTAGCTGTCGATAGCCACCGCATTGGAAGAAGAGAGATGAAGTGTCCGTTCAGTTTGAAGCAGTCGTAAACCACAAGAGTTCGTTTCCTACGATTACTGGATGTCGATGCAAAATTTTTTGCTTAATTTTCACTTTCTAGTAGCGCGAACGCCGGACGAGAACCGGACGAGTTCTTTGAAAATTTATTGTTAATAAATAGCCGCACGAGGCTCGCGCAAGCGTCGCCGACATGGTTGCGGAGTTGATTTCTTCAAACGACGACACAGTCGAGCGGAGCGCGTTCGTTCACTCGGCCTTACACGTATGTATTAATTCATTTCCATCGCGGAGCGAAATATTCCGCGAGTCGATTACAAAACGCGGGATAATTCGCGTGCAGCGATTAAAAATCTTACATTTATTAATATATGGAAGGCTCGGAACTCAATTAGTGTGAATGACTTTTCATTAAGAGTCGCTTGTACCATGGGAATATCCTCCAATATTAAAGCTTATGCTATTAATATTTAATAGTGCAATAAATATTACGCGAATCAACTGAATCCTTGAATCAACCGATGAAACAGTTTAGTTATCATTTCTAACAATTTAAACAGTAATGCTACTTTAATAATGTTTTTGATCGTTATGTTCTAATAATTGTGTCACAGTGACCATATAGTAACGACTAAACTGTTCTGTCGACTGAAGGTTTTGTCAAAAAGAAGGGGTATTTTCATAACACAGATTGTTCTTAATCAAAAGTAACTTACGTTGATTAGATTGTGAACTCTCTATCCAATATTATGTACTCTGTCTGGCATTCTATATTGATATTTCACTTAGTATTGAATAGAGAATAGTAAATGTTTAAATTGACATTCGATAAATTGTAACACATATGGACATGTGCCATTTAAAATGCAAATAGGTTAATGACTGATAATCACAAGTGACACTTGACACACCTAAAACAAACAATTCCAAGGAAGTCAGCATGTATTCTCCAGCACCTAATAGAATAATTCCAACTTTACTTGTACAAACTTGGAAATTGCATTAAATCCGAATTAAATTCTCTCAAACATATCACGTGAAAATGTGTTAAATAATAATAATCTTTATCTCAAAGATAAATAATATTCTATGTTTCAATTATTTCAATGTAAAATAGTTTGAAGTACACATCATCTTCCTGTGAGCAAGATATGAATATTTGTAACATGTTTTACATGAAAATTAATGTTTCAGACAATTTTCAAAATCATTTTAATATACCACGTACATAGCAGAAGAATATAACTGTATCAATGACAAATAAAAGAAAAATTGTCGATAATTCAAACTGATACAACTTCGTGAAAAGAGACTTCGCAATATAACAATCCACTTGATCTCATTTTAAAGCGTGAAACGTCTACTTCAACAATATTTGTAAGTTTGTTCTTCTTTTTTTTTGAAGATGATTTTACATCACATAGTGAGGTACAGTTATGCTTTTCACTGCGTATGTGTATCGACACGCATTTCGCATTTACTGGGGCCCACGTGGGGACAGTACCACGTGGTGTTGTTTTCGATCACGCGGACGCAAAGGAGAAAATCGCGAGAGCGATTTCACCGAGTTGCAACACAGGCAAATAAAACGCGTAAATGATCTATCGAATAATAAGATACTCGACGCTGTCGGTGAAAATGAATTCGCCTAATCGCACCGACGAAAGTTAATAGTCTGCATCAAAAGGTCCGGCGTTCGATTTCACATTAAGAGAAATACCTGCCGGGTCAAAGGGGTTAAGAGAGAGAAAGAGAAAAAGACTGTATCGATTAGAGTTGATCCAGGAAATAACATCATGATTTCGTTTCATTTGGAAATAGAAGGATCCAACACGTCGAACTGGAGATAATGTTTTCTCGACGGGGGTCCTAGGCGCTTCAAACGTTTCGAATAAACAAAATAAAATGAACATGGTCGACGAAAAAATTCTGAACGTCGTAGTTAACTAAACTATATTACGAGATAAAAAAATGATAATATTGAACGATTAGAAATTTTCATTAAAACGTCAGATATTGTATTACAGAAGTTAAACAATTCTTCTGTGGCCCTTGGAGAACATGGTCGAGTAAAATCTGGCTTGGCGACATATTAACGTTCCGTGACAAAGAAGATTAAATTAAGACAGGATAGTTGGAGAAAAAGAAATAACATAATAAGAGAGAACACCGACTCCATATCGCATACGAAATAATATTCCACATATAGTTTGGAATATTTTACAAAATTTTCTTAATTAAACTACTTTGATCGTTGTATCGAAAAATCTGACATCCTCGAAAACAATCTTCTTTTCAACCCTCGCTTTTTTCGATAGCGGCTCTGGTTTCTGCGTTTGTGGCTTTTCGAACGGCGACGTGAACGCGCAAAATGGAAACTCGAGACCGGTGCAGCTGCTCACCGGAGGATCCCGCGCCGACAGATGCGGCACGAGTAATAATGCGACGGCAGAGAACCATCAGGAAAACCGCAACAATGGACCTCCAATCGGCCGGGTCGTTAGTCGTTGGCAAACGGTTGTTCCAGCCGGAAAGACAATGGACGAAACGGAGCCGAAAAACGTTGCTAATTCAGAAACGAGCTGGGGAAACCTTCGACTCCCCTTCCTCCTCCCGTGAGATCGCAGCTACCGTTTCACGGATATCGGTTTTCCATGACCCGCTGCAAGCACCCGCACAGATTCTTTTTCCTTTCATTCAAGATTCTCCTCGCTGATGCTCCTAACCTAGCCAAAAATGAAATTATTCTGACTGCTTTGAGATTTGAGATTTATTGACCTGAACCTAACCTAACTTAAAATGAGATTAATCTCACTGCTTTGAGAGTTGAGACTTATTTGTTTACTTATAATTAAGTGTTTAGGTTTACGTCCACCTTCTTGGGTTATTAGTAATCACAATGGGGTTAACATTAAGTCAGGTATGATACAATCCTACATCTTTCAAAAATTCTAACGCTTTTCTCTCTTTCAAAGATTTTCTTCTTTTTGCAACATTTTGAGTTTGTTAGGTTATGTTGTTCCCTTTTATCTTCATATTTGAAACAAGCGATTAATACACATTCAGTGGAGTTGATTTGAAATTTCTGAATTACGAATGAAAGAAAAGTTTCGCAACTTTTGAAGTTTAAGTGATGTTCGAATATAAAAATGGATTTTTTACGTACATTAAACGTTCTGAATATATAAGTTGATATATTAATTGTAAATTAAAATACTCTGCCGAGACAACTTGCTTCCATGAAGCTTTTATTAGACAGATTGTGAAATATCTGTTCCAGGAGAACACTGTTCAAAAGTGTAGCACCTGTTTCTATAAAAATTCCACAAAAATGTACATTACACCTTTTTATTTACGCGTAAACTCGTATAAACTCGAATCGTTTTTGAAAAGAACCCCATTGAGAGTCGAAAGCTCGAGGTTCTCTCGTCTCCCGGACATAGGCGGAGGAACATTTATTTTGAACGAGACTACAGTTAACACGCCATAAAACAATTTTACATTCCACACGACTGAATATCTTCACGGATGTTTACAAGTTTCTTGAAAAGACCCCTTGCCGATCGGCGATAAATTCATCGCGTCGCCGATTTAATTGCAATTTTCCACGCCACTTTCTCACGTTCCTCGGGTTAACACAGTTTCACGCGAGTGGATTTTTGTCGCGAGGAAATTTCACGGTGCCGAGGCACGAATCGCAAAAGACACGATATATACCCCCCTCCACCTCTAGTTGCGTTTCCAGTTTTGCGTTCGCCACGCTCGTCGTTCATCAATTCGCCCGCCCGTTAATCTTCCGACTCGAGTGACACAATCTCTGGTGGTTCGTTACATAGTTTCTTAATCGTCCCAGCCTTAAAGAAAGAGTACTTAAACTTGACGAATTGCCCCGCGAGCTCGCGAAACCGGGCGACCAATTCGGTAAATCCTTCGCGTTTTGACGCGATTAATCGCGAATAAATTGTTAATAGTCGCCTCTACAAATGGAAGACACTCTCCTCAGGGATTCCTCGCGCCTTTTTTACGAGATCGATACGATTAAATGTTAAACGAGCTTCTCCGAGGAGTTGGAAACTTCCTCGTTTTGCTTGAAGCCCTCTTTTATTGTAGCAACGCAGGTATACTGAACTGAAAGATGAAGATTTAAGACTCTGTTTGAGACTCTCGATTAGAAACGAGCCGTGTAAATGATTCTTTGTTACTTTTAGTTAGTCGAGTGTTGGACTTTGATCAGCCAACAGCCTACAATTTACATGAAAATTTTGATCGTAAATAACAATCATTTTTGCATTGATGGTTATCGTTAAATTCATTAGGTATCCACTGTAGATAAAATTAATTTATTTATCGACTATCGTCAATTAATCGAGGTTCTGCAATTGAAGACTTCTGGAATTTTTATTCCCTTTAATTCTCTCTGATCTAATTTTACTTATATAATGTGTATACGTAAATATTATTCACGCATATTGTCGCGATCTATCGTATTTGATACTAATTGTTTCGAATTCTTTTCATAACATCTCCAAAATTATCGCCCGATACTGATTCTCCTGCCATTTTTTTCATTTCACGGTACAGTTTCCTCTATAGGCTTGCACGTGGAGAAACCTAACCTAAATCTTCAATTTCGAAGAAATACCGTGGTTACCAATTACCAAAATAAATCTATTAAAGATGGTTATATACCTTGTCTGTTGCAGATAATGTTTCATTACCATAAATACCTATTGTATAATAAGAAATTCATCGTGGCATTCTGGAGACAGACATGCAAAGTCAGCGTGTTAAGCAACGCACGTCGAGAATTTTTTGTCCCAAATTGCAACATTTTCTCAGTTTTAAATAGTAAAATGCAACTCAGGCAAAACAAATGATGAGTTTATTACTTCTACCCAGTGACATCATACCTGCGAGTTCAGAAAAAGGAAAAAGAAAGCGACGAATAATTGTATACGATTCGGTCACTCGTTACGGTCCGCGAACCAGTTGCCAGCGCAAGGGGTTAAAGACGATCCCCAGGAGCGGAAAATATTTTTTTCATTTTTCTTTCATCTCAAAACGATCTTATCTTCACGACTACTTCTTCGCTAATAACTAATAACTCAAGTTCAAGATCATTACACACACACACACACACACACACGGTGTATAATCCGTCTCGAATGGGTTAAGCGCGAAAACCGAGAGGAGGAGGAGGGGGATAGTCCGCGCGCGAACAGCGTTATTGGATCGCGTGGCGATCGAAATCACGTAGTCCGGCTCGTATTTCACGGGAGGCGTTTCCCCCGGGGGCTGCCGCCACGGTTTCACCGTGCCGGAGGAATTCCCTCGTCAATCCGCGGACAGGTAACAGGTTACTCTCGGGCTAACGCGTTTCTCTCGTTGCGTGGTTGTCGTGCTTGCTCGCTTGTTCGCGAGCGACGTACACGCGAACCGCGCATGATTAAGTCTTTCGATTACAGTGGTCATTACACGGGTGAACAGCCGCGTACGAGAGCGATTTATTTAAATAGAATTTGACGAGCGGGGCTGGCCGCGAGTGAACACTCTCTCTCGGCTGCTAAGTGAGAGAAATCAGTTAATTGGAAAATATACATGTTCCTCTTTTCTTTTCCCTCTCGTCTTGATCCGCTCGATACGAATTTTTTTCCCAACCGATCAGTTTAACATCGCAGCGCTTTATCGTTTTATTGCAATCTCAATTTACTGCAATTTACCTGCATCCAACTTCGTTCCTATTACGTATTTCATTTTTCAAGCAGTTTTCATTCCTATTGCTTCAAATTGCTTCAAATTCACTTTTTTTTTTTCACGCGCCCAACTTCGTTCCTATGACTCTATTCTTCGAGAAGTTCTCGTTTCTATTGCTTTAACACCAGAAATATCGAAATGATCAAAACGACCAATTCATTATTGTACCGAAATTTTACATTTCGTGTGAAACAGTGTATTTTTAGAGGTTTCAAATTTTATAATTTTATCTGAAATACTGTATTTTTAGATTGTAAAAGCATTCTGGTGCAACGATCGCGCCTTTAAACTCAAAATCCATCTGCCTCCAAATTAGCCAGTGCAATGATGTCACAACACGGCATAAACAGACATAACAGCCGAAGCAGGTATATACCTACCTTGTTGTATATACCTACTTGTAGTTAAAAGTCAGTCTTATCAATGATAACGTTCACTTTTATTGGATAATAAGAGTATTATCGCTTGACGAAATCCTAATGAGAATCACGAGCAATCGATAGCCATGGCTAAGGTATTTCTCGAATGGCGATAATGATAGCGTTCCACGGTCGTTACTTTAGAAACTACGCTCCGGCCCCGGGGACTTTCTTACACGCCGCGACGGTGTACATTCGACTTTTACGACCTGACGATCGTATTCGAATTTCCCTCCTTTCCCGCTTCCCTATTGATAAAATTCAACTTTATAGTAGCAGCGATAATTGCCGCCGTTCAACGACTCATTGTGCCGCTCCTTATCGCGCGTTTCTATTTTCTTTCTTTTCGCGGCACTTAACGCCCTAATTGAATCGTAGTAAATCACTGTTCAATCGTAGTAAATCATCGTTCTATTTTATTGCCGGTCGATAATTTACTCTTAAGTAGTCCGTCACGTTGCCCCCGGATCGTCGTAAATACATCGACCGCTTAATACGTTTCTGACAAGTAGTTACTACGTGTTATATAGATCGAAGAGAGCGACGAGCGAAGAAAAAAAGAAACACAATTTCCTCTTCTAGACTGTGCAACTTATCGCCAGTTCCCCCGGAGGTTCACGATTCCAGATGTATCGGGTCGTTTCCTTCTTCGATTATTGTAGCCAGCAAATGGACTTGTCCATATTTTTTCGTTCTTTTCGTGTATCTACTGTTTAATTGCCGATACGACAGCGACTCGTGTCAAAATTATCAACCTCCTGATTTCACGATTTTCTTTTCAATCTTTTTTGACTAAACGCCACTCATTGTAGTTGTATAATGTATAATATTGTCACTGAAAGTGATTTATTGTTTAGCGGGGGTAACCCAGAAAATCGGGCCTCTTCAGGTGCAACGCTGATGCAACGAAAATTAGCGATTGGTTGATTTGGGTCACGTGGTTCTTGTTACTCTATCGATATCCTGCTCGATCAAATTGAAATTTCGCGGTTCGTTTTCCCTTTTCTAATCGAAATCACCACTAGTAAACTACCGGTAAGAAAAATCGGGACGTTGCGACGAACAATTCCATCCAGAAATTTAAAAAATTCACCACCGGCCATGTGTGTCACGCCGGCACGGGAAGTCGCGCGAGTGAAAACATCTTTTGATCAATCATCGCCTGTGAAACTTGCCTCTGTGTCGGACCTCCGTGACCTTGACCGCTTTCCGATTGCCTCGCCTGGTTAAAGTCGAGGAATCGAGCGCTTAACGGTACCCGGTTCTTTTACCGACTTTAACACGCTACCTTAAGGTCTCCAATCGTACCGACGTACGAGTCGCTTTAATTCGTGGAAAACCTTTTCAATCAGTTTTCATCATCGATTTGATACCAAACGTACGTTGACTAATAGAATCAGACTCGTTAACGAAATCTTTTTTTTTTTTTTTTAGAAGCAAAATTGTTCAGGAAACTAAAGTGACTTCACTGCACATACATTGTAGAACGTCGATTATCCGAGTAATAATTAATTTTAATCATGTACGTACGCGTTTAAACTGTAACAGCAATGTAAAATACACTGAGCGATGTTTATATTTCGGAACCGATCTTTGCCTCAAGTACTCTATTTCAGTGTCTTATCTAAGCGAAAATATTATCAAAAAGGAAAAGAGTGGTGCTGAAATTGAAAGATAAATTTAACGTTATTAAACGTATAATTCAGTCATAGAATGAATGACTGGAATCTGTACAATCAGCGAATCAATGTTATTGGAATTTCGAAATCACTCGGGCAATGAGAGAAATTTTCATCCGCGCAGAATCTTGAAAATATCAAACGACGATAATCAGACCGAGCTGCGTGCGTACAAATGGAAAACTATGAGAACAGAAGTTTCACCTTTTAAAATGAGAAACCAAATGAGATCGTTGCATGACTTTTTTTTTTTTTTTTTAACAAAGTTATAACAGTTTGAAGCATTGAAATCGTTTTCAACCATTTTTCATTTAAATTATCAGGTCGGATCTCGTTTGCCGAAAATTTTACAGCATTTCCCAATTAACAAACGCGTATTCATTCGCGTGATAAACATCAAACAGTATTTGAGAACTTTAACTTCCAATTGATTTCTGATACGATCGCGAATTCGATCCTTCCAGACCGCCTTGTCTCCAATTAGCTCGAATTAATCGATGTTCCACTGTGCGAGTAATAAGTGGTGGTCTAAAAATAAGTGGTGGTGCGAGTAATAAGTGGTGGGCCGTTTAATAGTACCAACTAATAAAATAAAACGTAATGAAACGGAGATTCACCAACGAAACAAAGAAAATCGTCGAAAAATCGCGCAATCGGGGCTGGAGAACGAAGAGACGACAAAAAAGAAAAAAAAAAATTGGATTTTATAGCTCCGTCGCCGTTCCAAACAGGGGAAATGCCGACTTTACGATTAGCGGAAATTTTTTTACAATTGACGGAAACCGGTCGATCGAAATACCAGGGGGGAGAATGTCCGATCGTTAACGATGCAAATGAAAGGGGCGCGTCGCGTTGCTCGATCGGGATTTTTCCAAGAGAAAGACACCGTCGGCTAATAAGAGAGGTTTTCTCTGTCTCTCTCTCCCTCTGTCTCGAATTTCATTTTTCTCTGTGTTTTTTCCACATATTCTCGGTGTGTGGGATCGGTGGAGAGCCCACGGGATCGTTTGTGATGCAGATGAGCCGCGTTATCAGCGAGCCAACAGCGTTATCCGACGCAGATAAAATTCGATGTCAATGAACGCTCCTTTCTAACCGTGTTAGATACGTATTTCCATCCTAATTGGCTTGGCGAAGAAGCTCGTAAACACACACACACACGCACGCGCACACACATCGTGTACGACGACAATCTATTGGGTTGACTAAAAAGTAATTTCGTATTCTCCCGATAGACGGCTCTAGGATAGCATAACTCTGGCGATATTAATCGGATCCGGCAATATTTGCGTGTGTTGAAAGTTGACGTATCACAGAGTAATTAAGAAAAGGAGGAAGTTGTGATATTTGTCTATTCAGTCGACAATTATTGAAAGTAAGAATGAAATTAAAGAAGATGATCGATACGCATTAAAATTTCATTACGAAAAAAGGGAAGAATGCTGCTAGAAAAATTTGTGGACATAATGATTACAGTAAGTTTAGTATAGTACAGTATAGTTAAGTACTTTGTGTGGCACAAAGTTGGTTCGAGTGTTTTCAATCTGTAAATTTTGATACCAGTCAAATCACTGGGAAAAATTGGACAATACCGGCACATCAGCAGTCGTGATATCGGTAAAGAACTAAACATCGATCACAAAACAGTTTTAAACCATTTGGAAGGCTGGAACAAGCTCGATGTTTGGATGCAACATGATTTAACATTGAAAAATTTCACGAATCGATGCATTGGGAAATTTTTATGCATTCACTATGTAATCCTGACTGCTTGCACCATCAGACTCCACAGAATTCTCTTAAATGACATGAAGTTGGCTTCAAAACCATGTGTCACAGTTTTTCGCCCAGGAATTACACAAAGGTTTTACAGTGATTATAGTTCTTTCACTTCAAAAGCAACATGATTTAACATTGAAAAATTTCACGAATCGATGCACTGGTAATTTTTATGCATTCACTATGTAATCCTGACTGCTTGCACCATCAGACTCCACAGAATTCTCTTAAATGACATGAAGTTGGCTTCAAAACCATGTGTCACAGTTTTTCGCCCAGAAATTGCACAAAGGTTTTACAGTGATTATGGTTCTTTCACTTCAAAAGCAACATGATTTAACATTGAAAAATTTCACGAATCGATGCATTGGGAAATTTTTATGCATTCACTATGCATTCCTGACTCTTGCACCATCAGACTCTACAGAATTCTCTTAAACGACATGAAGTTGGCTTCAAAATCATGTGTCACAGTTTTTCGCCCAGAAATTGCACAAAGGTTTTTTACAGTGATTATGGTTTTTTCACTTCAAAAGCAAAACGACCTGATACATATTTAATAAGCTTCGTTTAAAAAATGGAAAAAGGAACTTGTTTCACTTTTGTACTGAAATATAAAATCACCTTTTTACTCATTCGATAGCTACCTGTCGCTCTCTTTGACAATCATCGACGTTAAGAAGCTCCGTCTTTCCAATTATCGCAAATCCCGATAATGCCGAGGAACTTCTCAGCGAGCTTGATTACCTCTTCCTCCCGTTGTGCGTTCCAATTAATAACGTCGGAGTATTTTGTAACTGGAGCGAAACTTGTTTCGTGCTCGCTCGTCTCCTCTCGACTCGTCTCGCAACGAATCGATGTTCGTCCTGTTACGTAAACGTTTCATACGACTCAAATGTTCGTCGATCGACGACGGTAAAACTGATGGATTTTGAGTGTTAATGACACTTCGTTATCGAGTGATTTGCACGCAGAACACGGAAAAAGAGAAACGTAATAAACGTATCGTTTCGTGGAGTGTTTTGACTCCTCAAAAAATTGTTCACGATTTCGTTGTCGTCATTATTCCGCATTTCTGCAAATTTAAATTGGTTTCGTGGAAAAGTACTTTTCAAGAATAAATAATTATTTAATTGTTTTCCTTTCTACCAGAGAAACGGCACGACCCTTTGACACTGAATGTCAAAGAGTATTTTATGTTCAACCATAAGGGTTGGTCGTCGGGGTTATCGAGGAGAATCATCTTTCCATAACATCTTCCACCAGAAAGAATGTCCAAAGACAGAATGTCAAGTCGAAAGAAGCAGCGTGTCGCTTTTTTTTTTTTTTATTGCTTTATCTCCCCTTGGTGTCCGACAAAGTGTCAGTCATTCGCTTGCCACGAAACAGACAGTGATTAAAGACACATGTATACAGTCGTTTAGAAATTTCCAAGCGCCTCTTTCCGAGTAAATTAAATATCAATCTTTTTAAATAGAACATTGGAAGGATCGATGAAGTCATACTGCTTCGCTTCCGGTATTTTGTAACTTTGTACTTTTCTCGCGCGATTAATTCACACGTATAGCTAGATTTTCATAGAAAGAGAAAGCTAAAGTCGAATCGTGATTCATCCACACCAAACGGTGTGTATCCCCTAAATCTCTGAACACACACGACACGCGACAAAGAAATGACAAAAGTGAAAAGTCGGAGAAGCAAATTTTGTGAAACAAAAAGCCTTAAGAAGGAGCAATGTATATCTTTCAAGCGTGTTTCTTTCGTCCAATTTGTAATAAAAATGCGCTCCAGTCCTTTGAATATATTACGTTGTTATTAGATAACGCAGTTTAATTTAATTTTAGATAACGAAATTTCTTGAATTTCTGTCGTTTACTCAAAATTCGATAAAACGATGAAAAGAAAAAAAGAGATCGTTGTAAAGTTAATTTAAAATTTTTAATCATAATTTTAATCATATTTTACATATAAAATGTGTTTCATTTTTTGTCATCACTGAAACCTGAACGGTAGTCGTATATTAAATTCAAATTTTTTGCAATCAATCTAATCAAACGACATGCAAAACAAACTGTGCGTGTTGTTTTTTTAACGAAATGTAATTTTATCTTCAAAGAGAAATTCTTGAATTTTCTTTATTTTGCAATCGCTTTGTTCAAAGGTGTGCGTAAATACGTGTCGGCGCATACAATCGACAGTCGAGTCCCTCGTGGAAAAGGAATCTCTTTCAATGAAGTCCGGGGGAGATACGGATCTCCGATAAGCAGATACATCGAACGATATCATCTGACCGCGTAGTTCACACAGCCAGAGGAAAGTGAAACCAGTTTCGATACCGGAAAGTGACCCTCACCCCTTTATTTCGACGTTGGCGCAGATTGGAATGTACACGTGTACACAGTCTGACCAAACTATCCCCAACATCTCGTAGGGATGCGACATTTACGAATACATTACGAGTGTATTACGAAATTAGGATTATCAATAACTGACAAATCGAAATCCTCGAAGACCACTGCTGTTCTACACTGTAATTTTTACATCTTTGCCAAGTGTAAATGTAAATATTTTACACGTGCAAAATACACATATTCACAGAGGAAAAGAAAAGAAATATATATATACATATATCATACTACCATGTTATCAGTTATTAAAATGCAAACCATTAAATATCTTGATCCAAAAATAAATGGACTTGGGCCACTCTCGAAACAAAAATCTTCATCACTCTATCAACCAGCTAATTTTCTGCGTACAAAATCTTGGCGATTTTAAATACATTAATTGCAATTTGTTTAAAAATGACAAGATAACGTAGAAATGTAAATGTTAAAACAGCTAGCTTGATATTTTTTGGAAAATGGACTTGGGCCACTTTGAAATAAACAACTCACATATATATATACACTGAAAGTGATTTTAGCGGGAGTAACCCAGAAAATCGGGCCTCGTCAGGTGCAACGCTGATGCAACGAAAATTAGCGATTGGTTGATTTGGGTCACGTGACTCGTGAGGGGGCGTGGCGTTGTCTGGTACCGAGCGATTGCGTCTGTAATTTGTTTTGTATCGATTCAAATGTTTCAATAAACTTCTATGGTCATCTTCATTTCTGGGCCTTTCAGTGAGACGAATCGTACTGCAGTACAAGTCGTGCAGTTTTTTAATATATATATGATGAAACGTTTCGAGCTTTCATCGTTAATGAAATTGAATTGAACGAACCTTGTTTAAACAGCAATTCTAACCGAAGCTTCTAAGTCACTGAGTTACTGAAGTATAAACGCGTGCGTTCCCCTCCTCCCAGCCGTAACAAATCGGGAATGCGTGCGTAAAATTCCAAGCTGCGCCATTTTTGTCCCTCCGTAACGAACGACAAAGCCTACGGTCCCCTCTTTACATTTACATATCGTAAGTAACCAGGTAAAAGGAAAATCGTTTGCGATACCGAGCACGCCCGGTATGCCTATGAAAAATCCCGCGGTTAGACATGGTTGCACTAGGAGGAACCTTGAAAATTCGTGGTAGGAGCCTCCTCGAGCGGACACGTATCTACCGGCTGATTTGCACACGAATGCAACGTGATTCCGTGAATACAAAGGAAACAGGAAACAATACCGCAGAGGCGAGAGACGCTGAAATCGGTGAGAACTGAATGGGAGATTCTGTTATGAATCGTTCTCCCCCTCCCCCGCCCCCTGGAAGGACGAAGTTACACACGTTTAGATATCTGTTGGAAGCTCGTCCCAAAAATTAATCGCTGCTGTTTCCAACAGTTAGTTCTGCTCGTTTCCAACGATTAACATTTGATTCAGGAGCCACGATTGAGTCGCAGAGCGTCAGTTTCCCAGAATTGAATTCAATTCGAGTGCGACAAGGTCATTAACTTTAACTCGCTGCGTTCTATTTTAAGTTTTTATACGACGATAACGCAACATTGGCAAGTATTCAAATACCATCTATTGTTTCATTCATTGTCCTTCGGTCTGCTTCACTTCGGACAGAGTAGGCTAAAGTTAAATTAGGTGTTTTAACGAATTTCGATATTTCAAATAAAAACATTAAGTCATGAAAAGAAAAAAACCTCGGATTGATCGTGCTTCTTGCGATCTGTTTGCAAGAATTGGAAATCAGTGTTGAGTACATTTGAAACGGTAATTGAAATACTCTTTATTCAGAAAAATCAAGTATCATTGAAAATTTATTTTATTTACTTTTTTATTTTATTACGGTGACGTACACAAGTATGCCGTGCATTTGTAAATTATTTATTTCAGACATACGAGTGAAGATTATTAACTGAAATAATAATTGTTCAAGGCGTATTTAGAATAATACTTCACGCTTCGAAACTTGCATTGACGTCAAATATTATTTTAGAATTTCGTTCATGTACTGTCGTGAAAAATAGAATTAAAAGTACATCAACCAATTCAAATTAATTGAAAGTGGAATTAAATTAGTTCAAACGATATTTCAATCGATGGAAAAAGAAATAATTTTTTCAAACAAGCAAACGAAACACTAGGCAGAAAATAACTTCTGTAAATATATTCGCATTTCATTCGAAATACTATTTTATCGCGAGTGTTTTACCCAATACGTATTATTTTATTTGAAATATCATTTTACTGTATCACTATTTGATACTTTGTCAATCAAACAACGAACAAAAATCCATCGCACATTGTTCAGTACTACTCGAAAGAAGAAGTCAACTTTCTCTTTCAAGGAATCACCGTTTAATTCGAACACGTCCGCCCGTCGTATCGAGGCGAAAGCGACAAACAAGCGAAAACGTCGCAACACGTCGTGAAGCCCAAAGTTAATTCTGGTGGCAAATTCTTGTTTTCCAGTGACCTCCTCGATGAGTTCAGCCTTACGTAAGGTGCTCGATCTCAAGACTGACGACAAAAGTTCCCTGCTCGCTGCCAGACGCGTCTCCTCTCTTTCTCGCTCTCTCTCTCTGTCCTCGGTCGACGTTCGCACAATTCACGGGGGATCTCGCTCCCTCATCTCTGTGACAAACGTCTCATCTAGCGGGATGCACGGCGAGGGGGGCCTAGAGCGTTTTACCACTCTGTGCGAGTGCGGACCACCTTTTCTCTTCGATTATTCGTAAGTTGAATCAATAACGAGCCAGAGAGGCAAACACCGAAGACGCTGATTTGTATTTTACAAAAAGCAATTCTCATTAACTCTCCTCGCGCGAGCGATTGTAAACAAATTTTTGTATAAAATAAACAAATTGTAAATAAATTTCTGTAGAAATTAAATAAATTGTAAATAAATTTCTGTAGAAATTAAATAAATTGTAAATAAATTTCTGTAGAAATTAAATAAATTGTAAATAAATTTTTGTATAAAATAAATAAATTGTAAATAAATTTCTGTAGAAAATAAATAAGTTGTAAATAAATTTGTGTAGAAATTAAGTAAATTGTAAATAAATTTGCGTAGAAAATAAATAAGTTGTAAATAAATTTGTGTGGAAATTAAATAAATTGTAAATACATTTTTGTATAAAATAAATAAATTGTAAATAAATTTCTGTAGAAAATAAATAAAGTGTAAATAAATTTCTGTAGAAAATAAGTAAATTGTAAATAAATTTCTGTATAAAATAAATAAGTTGTAAATAAATTTGTGTAGAAATTAAATAAATTGTAAATAAATTTTTGTATAAAATAAATAAATTGTAAATAAATTTCTGTAGAAAATAAATAAAGTGTAAATAAATTTCTGTAGAAAATAAGTAAATTGTAAATAAATTTCTGTATAAAATAAATAAGTTGTAAATAAATTTGTGTAGAAATTAAATAAATTGTAAATAAATTTTTGTATAAAATAAATAAATTGTAAATAAATTTCTGTAGAAAATAAATAAAGTGTAAATAAATTTCTGTAGAAAATAAGTAAATTGTAAATAAATTTCTGTATAAAATAAATAAGTTGTAAATAAATTTGTGTAGAAATTAAATAAATTGTAAATAAATTTTTGTATAAAATAAATAAATTGTAAATAAATTTCTGTAGAAAATAAATAAAGTGTAAATAAATTTCTGTAGAAAATAAGTAAATTGTAAATAAATTTCTGTATAAAATAAATAAGTTGTAAATAAATTTGTGTAGAAATTAAATAAATTGTAAATAAATTTTTGTATAAAATAAATAAATTGTAAATAAATTTCTGTAGAAAATAAATAAAGTGTAAATAAATTTCTGTAGAAAATAAGTAAATTGTAAATAAATTTCTGTATAAAATAAATAAGTTGTAAATAAATTTGTGTAGAAATTAAATAAATTGTAAATAAATTTTTGTATAAAATAAATAAATTGTAAATAAATTTCTGTAGAAAATAAATAAAGTGTAAATAAATTTCTGTAGAAAATAAGTAAATTGTAAATAAATTTCTGTATAAAATAAATAAGTTGTAAATAAATTTGTGTAGAAATTAAATAAATTGTAAATAAATTTTTGTATAAAATAAATAAATTGTAAATAAATTTCTGTAGAAAATAAATAAAGTGTAAATAAATTTCTGTAGAAAATAAGTAAATTGTAAATAAATTTCTGTATAAAATAAATAAGTTGTAAATAAATTTGTGTAGAAATTAAATAAATTGTAAATAAATTTTTGTATAAAATAAATAAATTGTAAATAAATTTCTGTAGAAAATAAATAAAGTGTAAATAAATTTCTGTAGAAAATAAGTAAATTGTAAATAAATTTCTGTATAAAATAAATAAGTTGTAAATAAATTTGTGTAGAAATTAAATAAATTGTAAATAAATTTTTGTATAAAATAAATAAATTGTAAATAAATTTCTGTAGAAAATAAATAAAGTGTAAATAAATTTCTGTAGAAAATAAGTAAATTGTAAATAAATTTCTGTATAAAATAAATAAGTTGTAAATAAATTTGTGTAGAAATTAAATAAATTGTAAATAAATTTTTGTATAAAATAAATAAATTGTAAATAAATTTCTGTAGAAAATAAATAAAGTGTAAATAAATTTCTGTAGAAAATAAGTAAATTGTAAATAAATTTCTGTATAAAATAAATAAGTTGTAAATAAATTTGTGTAGAAATTAAATAAATTGTAAATAAATTTTTGTATAAAATAAATAAATTGTAAATAAATTTCTGTAGAAAATAAATAAAGTGTAAATAAATTTCTGTAGAAAATAAGTAAATTGTAAATAAATTTCTGTATAAAATAAATAAGTTGTAAATAAATTTGTGTAGAAATTAAATAAATTGTAAATAAATTTTTGTATAAAATAAATAAATTGTAAATAAATTTCTGTAGAAAATAAATAAAGTGTAAATAAATTTCTGTAGAAAATAAGTAAATTGTAAATAAATTTCTGTATAAAATAAATAAGTTGTAAATAAATTTGTGTAGAAATTAAATAAATTGTAAATAAATTTTTGTATAAAATAAATAAATTGTAAATAAATTTCTGTAGAAAATAAATAAAGTGTAAATAAATTTCTGTAGAAAAATAATTAAATGAAATACAACAATATATAATATTAAAATGTAATGAAAATAATATTATGATATTATCATGGTAAATATGAAGAGGCACAGAGGAGGGGATGTTTTTTTTTATAAACCTCACGTTGGATGGAGGGGGGAGGGGGGGGAGTAATTTTCTCATTCTAGTTGCTACAAGGCTGATTACACGTCGCAAGAATAATAAATTTCCATATAAATTTTTGCAATTTTTGCAAATTTCCTTTCTCTCACTTTTGCATTGCCACGATGGCTTTGGTTTTAATTTAATCTTGTCTTTTAATTTCTTACGCTGGAATGGCGACGCACGTCGAGAGTTCTTTTTTTCTTTTTTTTTTTTTGTTAAAGCAGCATTTCCCCAGTTTCGAGCGATACTTAAATGTGTCGGTAATTACGAAAAAAAGTCTATATTTCGCGTTACATTGTTTTAAAATAAAACAATCTGATGTAACTTCTAGGAGATTGTAAAAATCGAACCTGTTTAAATTGAGTTGGCTGTTGCGCCGTTAAAAGGAATTCAGTCGATGTTCATTTTGATAGTGGACTAAATCAGTTACTAACTCTCGTGGACTCGTTATTAGTGGAAAAGTAATTAATTATTTCACTATCGGGAACCCAGAAAATTTTCCGACTTTTCTTGATCGTAATAATTATTCCAGATTTTTCTGATTAACTAATATGTGTGCGATCATAAATGTTTTATATCTGGCCATTCATCTTTGTCGAATGAACGAGAATAAGAGAAGCGAATTACTTATACATCCCTCGATATTATTATCAACTAATGGAACTAATGAAATTATGTAGAAAAAAGAATCCATTTTTGGTAGAACGAATGAAGCAGAAGGATTTTATTTCGACAAAGCAGCTGGAAAATTCAGTGACAAGAAGAGCAAAAAATACATTAATTATATCCTCCATTATACACCATTGGAGCAACAATAGAAGAAAAATATAAAGATATTAAGGATTTACCACCTACGCTCCACCAATTTATCAGAAATATTTTCACTAATTACTTAGAAACGTAATTGCAAAATGTGAATTAACAGATTTGATTTAAATCTCTTTTCACAATAAAATTCGTTGTCTTTTTATTGTCGTAAGTCAGTTCTAAGACGTTCAGTTTTAATTTCGAAAATGGTGCAAGTCTCGATCGTAAATTCTTATCTCGCAAGACCCAAAACATTTTTTCACTTCTTGAAACATTTTGTTTCACAGCATGAAAATATTTAACACGTTTAATAATATTATTGTGATAAATATAAATTTAACATACAATTTATTCAAACGCAAATCTCTAATTATCTCGAAACGAGAAATGCACGACTTAGGTTACTTTCGTAACCTAACAAAATTAGGTTATCACCGGCACAAATGTAACCCAGGCAAAACGATTAATGAATTTGTTACTCCTTTAGTAATTTTAAAACGGAAAGCGACAGTGAACTTGCAATTAGCGACGAGTTCGAAAGGAAAACGACGAATTACTTCATGGTAGTTTTAGTCACGCGTATCCGTGAACCAGTTGCCGCAAGGGGTTAATTATTTAAGTGCGTCTAGTCAAAGCGTCGCGTAGGTATGTATCCCGGTTATTCGAATAAAATTGCGCAAATCGATGAATTATCATTGGAAACGAGTCCGCTGCTTTTATCATGCTTCTGCAAATTTAAATTAATCGAGCAACAATCACGCGCATGCGTGTATGTGTACATTACGTATTAATTATACGCGGCGGTCGTCTGCAATTTACGCTTCTTTTCATTCCTTGCCCCTCTCGATGATAAATTACCGTTTTACCACTCTGTGCGAGTGCGGACCACCTTTTCTCTTCGATTATTCGTAAGTTGAATCAATAACGAGCCAGAGAGGCAAACACCGAAGACGCTGATTTGTATTTTACAAAAAGCAATTCTCATTAACTCTCCTCGCGCGAGCGATTGTAAACAAATTTTTGTATAAAATAAACAAATTGTAAATAAATTTCTGTAGAAATTAAATAAATTGTAAATAAATTTCTGTAGAAATTAAATAAATTGTAAATAAATTTTTGTATAAAATAAATAAATTGTAAATAAATTTCTGTAGAAAATAAATAAGTTGTAAATAAATTTGTGTAGAAATTAAGTAAATTGTAAATAAATTTGCGTAGAAAATAAATAAGTTGTAAATAAATTTGTGTGGAAATTAAATAAATTGTAAATACATTTTTGTATAAAATAAATAAATTGTAAATAAATTTCTGTAGAAAATAAATAAAGTGTAAATAAATTTCTGTAGAAAATAAGTAAATTGTAAATAAATTTCTGTATAAAATAAATAAATTTCTGTATAAAATAAATAAATTGTAAATAAATTTCTGTAGAAATCAAATGAATTGTAAATTTTGAAACGGACCTAGTCACGGGATATGGGTCTCGCCACGATGCGTGATCCTCGCGGAGGAAGATGAAACGAAACGTGTTTGTGTTCATCGCGCGAGGTAGGCGTGATTCAAGGATATCACCGCGCGAGTGTCGCAAAGGCAACAGATTATTATAATACGTTTCCTCTCCCCCCTCCCGACGAGAAACAAAGAAAGAAAAAACAATTGAACCTTTCGCGCGTCAAACGGCGCGAACGAACGATTTATCGACCCGATTTTATTTACTGCGGAATCGCTACAAGTTGAGTAATGCCGGTTTTCATTGGTACTGCGTTTCAAAGTTCCACGAGTTGTTATTTTCAGAACAAATCTGCATCGGCGCGGGCAAACCAGTTCGACTTCGAATCGAGCCGGAGGGAATCGCTGTGGAAATTTATTCAAGACGCAGCGCGGCGAGACGAGAAATGAACAAAACGCGCATCGTCGCCCGTTTCTCGGATCGGAACGAATTCGCGAATCGGAATTTTTCCACCTGTCCGCGGCTCACGCGAACTTTCATACAGGGTGTCCCGGTATTGGGCGGTTGGGGATGATTCTGTGCGAAAAAGAAAAAGTAAAACTTTGGAACCTTCGTTCCGGAGGAAGTCGAGTTTAAACATTTGTCAACATTCGTAAACGTTTGAATTTAGTCGATTTTCCAGACTGGCGCAAATAATCGGCACGAAGATACTCTGCGCGCGAAAATAACTAACAAGTGTCAAAATTTAAAATGAGGCTTCGAATGCGTTTCGTCGCAAATTGCCATAAAAACTCGATTTTCTCGAAGACAAAGAAAAAAGAAAAACTTTATTCCACGTTTCTCACTCATTTTCTGCCCCGTTTAGAATTCTAGGAAGTGTGCTTGACAAATTCTCAAACTCGATTTCGTCTCCAGAACGAACGTTTTAACGAAAAAAACTTCACTTCCTGTTCCTGTATAATCCGTTCGACTGACGCGCGGAATAAATTAAATCCTTGCATATCTATCCCCGATCCGGTGTCGCTTTAATACCAACAGCTCTTTGAACAAAATATCAACGAGGCTTACTTACATCTGATAATTCCTGTCGCACTCAACAACGTCGTTTACAGCTCGAGTGTTCGCAGAGAGGTAACGACGAACAGAGTAATCGCGATGAAAAGGATCGAATTAATTTGTCGATCGACGAAATCAATCATCGCGATGTCCGAGCATTGGAAATTAAACTGCTTTTAGTCTCTGTTCTTGTTTTCTAATCAAATAATCGATAACAGATAGGAAAATGATTGAATTAATAATCGATGAAATTAACTGCGACGTTGAAATTGAAATATTGATTGATTTATTTTTCTTGTTTTCTGACAAATCAGATGGAGCGACAGAAATCAAAAGGATTAAATTGACCGAATTGATCAAATTAATTGATTACGAAATTAATCGCTACGACGTTCGAACGCTAGAATCAAAGTTTTTATTCCCCTTTAGTTTCTATTCTTGCTTTCTGATCAAACGGAGCGACGAAAATCGAAAGAATTAAATCAATCGATTACCGATGAAATGAATCACTGCGACGTTTGAACGCTAAAATTGTAATTTTGTTTCTCTCTCTTCAGTCTTCATTTTTGTTTTCCAAAATGATTGAATTAATCGGTCACGGATGAAATTAATCATCGCGATGTTTGAAACGTCAAAACATGTTTGTTTCAGTTTCCTATTTTTTGTTCCTCAATCTTTCTGGCAAATCGATGTTCCGATTTTAATAGCTGTTTCTTTTAAAGAGAATCAACGCGAATCACGCAAATGAAATCCTGAATAAACGTCGGCATAATGTTGATACTTTCAACGGGCTTCCAAAGATTTTTTCGTACAGATAACACGTGTCGTTTGAGAGTTGATTTCTGAGTCCGTGATCGGTATGCGGGAAGTGAATCGAGTCTATTTGCGCATCTCGAACTGGATATGTAAATTCCAGTTCCCCGGTATATTTTGTATCAAAATATTTCTTTCGACGTATAATTATACGATGAAGCCACTTAATCACGCACGCGATAATTTTCTCCAACAGAGATCAGGAAGTGTAGATAATACAATTTTGTTCACTTTTGCTGAAGAACAAACCTCGCAGTATTCGAATAATTAAAGGTACAAACCTAACCTAAATCTTCTCCACATCTTACTCTTGCCCGTTTGGACAATAAGAAATAGTAGATAAGAACAATAAAGAAGTTGATCGACTATAATTTCGTACATTCCAGATCCAACATTAATTTAAGTTCTTTGATACAAATTATTGTAGATGAGACAGTATTTCGTTGTAACAAATTGTGTTTAGGATAAACAGAATTCTAAACAGAAATAAAGGCTCACAAACCTAACCTAAATTTGACCTAAATCTTCACATCTTACTCTTGCCCGTTTGGATAATAAGAAATAGTAGATAAGGACAACAAAGAAGTTGATCGACTATAATTTCGTACATTCCAAGATCGACTATAATTTCGTACAGATCCAACATTAATTTAAGTTCTTTGATATAAATTATTGTAGATGAGTATTAAGTATTTCGTAGTAACAAATTGCGTTTAGGATAAACAGAAATAAAAACTCACAAACTTAACCTAAATCTGACCTAACCTCCTCCACATCTTACTCTTGCCCGTTTGGATAATAAGAAATAACAAATAAAGACAAGTACTTAGCTAACAGATAAGTTGATCGATTATTAATTTTCGTATATCTGAGACCCAAAATTGACTTCGTTCTACCACTTTTATTTTATTTCCGGTATTATTGCAAATCGTGTTTAGGATAAATAATTATTCCCTGGTTGAACACGTTCAAACGTCAAAATTATTAAATCAGTATTCCATTATTGGAGTATTAACTAATTTTCATTGAAATATCCCAGGAACGATGCATCAATTATGCCTCGTCTGTGTTTTCTCCGGAGGACTCTTCAAAAATTCGAAACATCGTGGTACACGACAGTTAAACTACAATCTACATAATTATCGAACCAGTCGGTCGTCCCCCCTGTCGTCGCGAGGCAAACGTTGAAAGTGAAACCGTTACCCCGTCAAGTAAAGGGAGCGTTCGAGGTTCTCTGCGGTGGATCGGACGACACAGTTCGTCGACAATGTTCGTCTTGGTGGCGGTGGTGGTGGCGGCGGCCGAATCTAAAATTTTATTTCCTCGTTTGTAATGTAACAAGATTTCGAGGGAGACATGCGAAAGAGCCGGGCCGCTAATTGGATTACGCTGTTTAACCAGCGCTGCACTTTGTTGAAAGTCGCCTGTTAGAATTTCAAATGACCGGCGGGGACGCAGGCTGGTTATACTCGCCTATTGTCTCCGGGACGAGGAGACGTTGGCATCGAGACGTGTAAGTCGCGGCGAGACTACGCCGCGCCGTCTCGACTACGTCGCGTCCACCGACCTGCTTCATGAATTCGTGCCTCCTTCGGCACCATGCATTATTCATAGGCGCCATGAGTTATCGAATACTCGGGGACCACGAGGGGGCCACGGGACAAGTCCCAGCCCCCTCCCACTCTTCTCGGTCGGTCTCTCAAGAGACTAGAGACCCTCGATCGTGTGACGTGACATTTGTTAGACTCGCCTAGATCCCTCACCTCGGCCCTGTTTCCGTTTCACCATTGTCTGCGCGAGAACTCCTTCCGGCGCACCCTGCGCCACCTCGCACCGTGCGTGCGTGTCTCGAATTCCCCTCGAAACGAGGGGAATTCGAGACACCGTGTGGTGTTCGCCTCGTTAACTGACACGTTTGTTCCAAGACGCATCATTGATCCTCCATCGAGGATTTTTCGATGCGTTTTTTTTTTTTTTCTGGTTCATTGAGACGCCGCATCGCGTTATTATACAGTCTGTATTATGCTGTCTCGTTACTCCATTATTCGGTCTCTTGATTTTTTGGGCGGGTTTAGGTTAGGTTGTTTTAACCCTCGTCTGAATATTTTTTTGTCTACTACTCTGTCTGTGATTTTACGAAACAAGTTTAATTTTTTTTTTTCTGAGAGAGAGAGAGAGAGAGAGAGGAGGTGGCAAGAACTTAGATACTCATCACTTGCGTATTTATAAACTGAGGCAAAACACTACTATTTACGATCTACCGTCCGTGATTTCAACCCAGAAGGAAATTACACTCGAAATAAATCTTGGGTCTTCCCTCTTTTCGAGAGGAAATGGTGGAACTTTAATACTTATCTACTCGCGTATTTATAAAGAGCAAAATTTCGCATTCGAAATAATTACCAACGGGTAGCCCCGACCTGGGAATCTCGACAGGCCGTATATAACCGTGTTGCGCGGTTTACAACTGATCGTTCGACTCGCTGTTTCAGATAGAAGATTACACGCGCGTGTAACCGTACTCTCTCGATGCTTGCTTCTGCTCTCGGGGATTTCGAAATTGCCTCGAAAACACCCGACGTTTACAACGCGTCGCAGCGCGGCTCTTTCAGGCCGCGGTGCCGATATAATACGATAAATTTCGAAATGTCACGGAGACAAGAAACACTCGAAAAGAATGTTAATAACGAATCGCGTTTTATCTTCGGCCAACCGGTTGCTGCGTTCGAACCGCAATTAAACGCAGTTCATCTTGCCAGCCGGTGGACGAGCGGGGCAAACCGGGCGCATTCATAAATTACTATCTTATGCGCCCTTGATTTTCAGTCTGAAACAAAGATTCTTTCGCGAGAGATGTTGCTTCTTCGTTCTATTCCTTTTCTCCATACCTCTTTTTCTCTCTTTGTATCTGCTCCGATGTTCGCCGACCCTTTTTGTTGCACGTCGCCGTGGAAACGCGCGTCGCCGAGCTGGGATAATAAGGGAACCGTTTTAGTAATGAACGCGTTACATTATAATTTCCCTTCTCTGGCAAACTGTCGCTGATAATTACAATGTATAACATCTATTACTGAGCTTAATTAAGTTGCAAAAACATGACAAGAGCGCTGCAGCTCTGGAAGCCTCCGAACGGTCAAGGCATAACGCGATGGCGTGATAAACACGCTACACTGCACCTTCGTTTCCTCTTCCCTCCCCCTTTTTCTTCTCTCTCTCTCTCTCTCTCTCTCTCTTGGTGCAATTACAGTCTCTAATTGTCAGTAATTATAATAACTATCGAAGACGACGACTTCCGATCACAGATTGGAAGAGATAAACAGATGACCGTTAAGGTGAAATCGAATAATAATTGATTGATCGTTTCCTCAAACGACTCGATGAAAGGAACAATAAGTTTCACTCGCTCAAGTGAAGTTTTTCTGCGTTAAATATATATTTCGATGAAACTTGTTTATAATCCTTCTACTCTGAAGTTGGTTTGGTTGCAGCTGCCTGCTATTTACACTTTCAACGCGAGTTACGATATTCCACGCTATAGTGATTGTGTCACACACGCGTCACCGTGTATATGTACGAGCGACAGTCGAAAAGTAAATTTTTGCATATTAACCTCTTGCGCTGGAATGACGTGCCTCGCAAGAAGAGGATATTTGGCCCAAAATTGCAATATTTTCTCAGTCTTGTAAGTACATTGAAATATAACAATACAAATAATAAATTTATTACTTCTTAGTCATTTCTATCCAGTGATATATCGATGAATTTAAAAAGAAGACCAGTTTGTATACGGTATGTATACGGTTTGGTCACTCGTTATGGTCCGCGAACCAGTTACTAGCGCAAGAGGTTAGAGACATTTCTTGAAATTTCTTAGATATTTCTATAAAACTTGGTAAGAACAACGTTTATTTATTAATGGTAAATAAACTTGTTTATCAAATGAATATTAAAACTTATTTGTTGAAGAGCAATATTTATTTACTAAAAATATCTTTTGAAATTTCTCAAATATTTCGATGAAACTCGGTAAGAAGTAAGTGCTGTGTTCACCATCGATTTTTATTTTTACTTTTATTTTCATCTTTTCGATCTCTCTGTTGATTTGTAATTAGTGGCTTTGCTTCAGGATTCCACGCCGCGACACGGTGGAAAACAGAAATTCTCGCAACGCGTGGTAGAGGAGATGCCCAGCAGCGTATGAAAGCATAAAACGACAACTGCCGGAAAGATGTATCCTCGGATTTGCATATTACTCGTAATTGGTCATGGTGGCTGGTAAATTACGAGTTTGTAGGATTATCAGGCGCATAAGTGCGTGTCGGCGATCAATTTGTCTTCGGCCTTTTTCTTGCGTGCGACGCGGGAACTATGAGTCCAAGTTGGCCCTCAGACAACCTCTCAACAACCTGATCTAGTTTCGAAGTTTCATTCCCCTCGCAGAAGATGAAAATTGAAATTCCACGAAACAGTGTTTTTACCTGAAGTGATCGGTTTGGACAACGAACACCTCACATTTGGAAGCGTTGAAGATGACATTGAAGAACTCACGATGAAACGTGAAAATGATTTGACGACAGAAGAAATTCAAGAACTTTTGGATGCAGACCGCCAACAAACTCAGCGAGATGTTTTTTTTTTTTTACCAATGACGACATCTGCTGTCAAAGATCTTTTGAAAAAGAAGTAGGATGTCAGAACAATGGTTTTAGAATGGCACCCAAAGGTTGAGGTCGATAAACTTGGGGATCGCTACAGCAATGCTGTTTAATCATGAAAAAGAGAAAGAAGAAAAAAGAAGAGGGAAAAGCAATCGACGTTGGACAGATTCTTTAAATTTTTTTAGATTCTCTAAAAAGAAAAAAACATGACTGATGGAAATGCAAGACTGTGTGTACACGGTAAATATATAAATAATAGTACACAAACATATAAATAGTAATGAGAAAATTATACAATTTTTTATTTACTTTCCTTTTTGGATCTTCAGAATTAATCGAACTCCCATGAGAATCCACGGTAAATCGATGATCAGTTAACGAGCAAACAATATTCGGATAACAAATAACTTCGTGTTTGAACTTTTAGGATTATTTCGTTCAAGCACCGTAATTGAAAGGAAATTGGGGAATTTGGTATTTCGTTTGGATCTCGCGATCGTGGAAGGGCCCGCAAGATTGGCTAATTGCGGATTATCCGACTCGACCCGCCGGAACCCGGCGTTTATCGGAAAGCGAAACGGGCAGTGGAAGCCGGCCCACGGGGGAAATGACGATAAGCGCGAACCTTGAGCGGAATTTCACCGAAATTCCCTCGGCCAGCGTGGAGATATCGAAGCGAGTTCTAATTAACGACAGAGTGAGTCTGTTATCATGGCCCTCCTACCCATCCCTATCGCCCACAGACTGCTCGTGGTGATTAAGGATCGAATCGCACTGATGCGAGATATTTACAGTGTACTTTTTAGGAGAGTAACTAAATGGACAAGCATAAACTGATGAAAAATTGTCGATTCTTTGTAACTTCGAAACCCAACCTGAACCTCGTACAAGAATCTATCTTTAATTTTTATTTTTTTATTACCCTTTTTTTTTTCGTTTTATAGTTTCTACTTTAATCTAACCAAGTTCATTTTTTTTTTTTTCTAAAAATTTTAACATCGTGTATGGTGGATGAGAAAGTAAGAGTGTTTTTGCTCTTGAAAATTGTAAAAGTTCAAACTTTCTTCGAAGCGTGTCGAAAGTTTTTTTACTTGCAACTCGATCCACTGCAGTTTTGAAAATTAAAATTTTCTCTTTACGAGAATTTCTTAAAGCTGTATAATTTTTTTTTTTTTTTGGCAATTTTATTAAAGTTTGAATTTTCGTTCAAAATTTAATAAAATGATGAAAGAGATTGCAACAAGTTTTAAGATCGAAGGGATTGGAGTCAGATGGATATATAGTTTCAATTATGCTATTTGGTAATATGTTTACACAACAACTGTACGAATGAATGCGATTGCTACATGAAAATTCACCAAATTCACAAATTTGTTACATTTATTTCACCAAATTTACTAAGTCTAAAAAATTAATTTCAGAAAATTTACTAAATTTACAAACTTTATTTCACGAAATCCACTAAATTCACTCGGCGAACGAGAAACGAAAATACAGAGAGATCGTTGATCAGTAAACGTGAACGATTTGTTGAATAAAAAACAAAGAGTAGTAAACGATTCGTTAATCGGCGTGGAGTATCGCATGTTAGCAGCTACGCAGATACTAGCCTAGGCAGAGAGAGAGAGAGAGAGAGAGAAAGAGCGAGACAATGCTACCGCGAGCAGCGAACACCCGGCGAACATCCGAGTTAGATACACGTGGATTGGATCTCGTGGCCATCGAGAAAGAAAAGAAACCGATAACTTCCAGATCCTCCGCTCCCCCGACGTTCCTCTTCCGTGTACGCTCGGCCGGCTCGTTCGAATTTATCATCCGGCGTATTTCGACCACCCAGAGAACAACGCGGACTCGTCCGCGGCTGCTCCGAGGCCGAGTTTCGACTTGCGTGCGCGCAAGGGAAGGAAACGTTCTATAGGTCAACTTAGAATAGAATCGAAAGCTCTCTCTCTCTCTCTCTTTCTCTCCGTCTCTCTTCACCGCCGCGTTCCGAGTCCACGCACCCCAATTTCACGCATCTCTCGCGTTCACCTTGTTGCACACCGAGCGAAAAACAACCGACAACCGGATCCGATCGGATGCAACGTATACTCATACTTCTGTATTGAGACGTCGCCGGTATTTTGGATCTTTTTACAGCTGCCGACAGCGTGCAGGCATTCGCAGAAACGTACATGCTTGTATTTTGATTTTTTTCATCTCCCTCTTTCTCTCTCTCTCTCTCTCTCTCTCTTTCTTTCTTTCGCGAACTTGTGTTTGGACATTAAGAGTAAGGTAAATAAACGAGCGAGGCCAATGAAACGAGACGAAAGCCGATTACTCGCTTGTTCTCAGCGATCTATATCGAAAACTCGATAGTGATATTGTTTGTAATTATTGATGACAATTGCTCGAGTTTTGGTAGCGTTTCCAGAATTAAATTCGTCGATATTTAGTAGAAAAATGGTTCTTGATAGTATATTGGTAAATTAAACAAATTAAACTGTCAAATAGCAATATAGCAAATTATTAAATTTTGAGAAGAAGTCGTAACTATAATTCGCATAAAAAAGAACATGATACTATTTATAATAGTTATTTGTGACATATTCGAGAACATTTTAAACAAAACTAACTGAGATTTAGGGATGTCGTTGTGAATTCTCCAAATGATCTATACTTGATGGATGCAAAAAGTGTGTAAAATTTGACGAAAAAACGAAAATCTAAAAAAAAAACAGCATAAAAACAACAGAATGTCTGAGAAGTAAGTTGAAATTATGCAGTAAATTCGTAGTCCTAACCTATATTTGTAGCCCTAAATTTGTAACTCTAACCTAAATTCGTAATCGATTTGCACTCGGCGATCAACGTGTCAAATGTTTTGGAGGAAATACGTGTAGATGAGTCATTTCTCAATACAAATTAAATTTCAATTCGTCCTGTTTTCTGTTTCTCAGTGAAATTAACAGACACGTTAACATATTCAATCAGATACGCGATACTCAGCGCTGATGTTATTTATATTTTATATATATACAACCGGATATCGTTAATTTACTGGAAATTACGGTCATTATTAAAATACCAGTGAATCGTAAAACAACACGGTGAAATTAATTGGCGAAAATGTTTCTACCGATAAACGTTCCATTTCCGACTGAAAACATTAAGTTATTTCGAACAATAAATATCTTCGAGTGAACGATGTATCTCGTAGCACAAGTTTATTTTACTTGAAATTGTTTCTAACCTGTTTTCACGGGTAACCTGTTTCCGGCTTTTTTTTTTGGCGGAATATTTGAAATGACAAATTGCCGCGTAAGAAATATATACTGTTTGTAAGAACTATATCGTTATAATAATAATCGTACTCGAGACTTTTTTACTTGTTTCGATGAAACGCCTTGTATAATGTCCAAGATAGAAAAAATATTTAATATCTTTAAAACTGAAAGATCAAACTTCGAAACCAACGTTTTTATTCAAATCCTTTTCGCTCGTTTCGATAAATATTGTATAACACGTTTCTAAAGTTTGGTCACCAATTTTTTTTAAACGCCCTGTATAACGTCCAAAGTAGAAAAATATCTAGTAACTTCGAAACTGGTTGTTTTTTTAGGTCCACGTTTGTCACCTTTCATGGATAATGAAACTTTTTGTTCGTTTCGATGCTGCTGAAGTTCGAAACCAACTTTTTTGAAACAACCTGTACAATGTCGTTAATAGATCTGCCGGCGTTATCGGAGAATCTAGGCTGCTAATCGCTCGTGTCGGCATCGGACTCGGGGCCCGTTTCTTTCCCGCGCAAGAACGTTGTTCGACCTGACACGATCGTCGTTCAAAGGGGATTAACTCAGATTCGCTCACAAGCGTGTGACGCGGACTCGTTGGCAATGAGACGGCGCGCGGTTTTTGCCGTTCCGCCGAGAACGTTTCGTCCGAGCCGCGTGAATTCGTGCAGCCCCTTTAACGCGACTAAACGAAGAAACGAAGAACTCGAGGCTCGACACCAGGACAGGTGCATTAGGCAACAAGAAGCGCCTATTTGCGCCGGTCTGCGTACCTGAAGGAACGTGGCAACGATCATTTAGAGGAGCGATTAGCCGCAACAGGTGCGTCTAACCTGCCCCGCAGCCACAAAACTCACTTTTATCGCCGCTATTTTTCACCTCGCCAAATCATCGTCCATCTTTATATCGTCCGTTTCCGCTCCATTTTTGCCCTCTCCTCTTCTTGCCGACCTTTTTCCTCGCTATTCCGTTTACTCGCTTCCTTATTATCGTTGCCACGTTTTCAACGAGTCCATGCAAACGCACGAAACCGACGATTTTGCTTTTAATGTGGCAAGTGTCAAGTATTTTTAATAGGATTACGCTAAGTATCGTTAAACGGAGTAACACGTTTATTTGCTAGGTTAATAAATAGAAAGAGTGAATGGCTCAATCTGGCGCTTGGCAGGTCGTTGTCGAAACTCTAAAGTAAAAGAGCATCCGGCTTGCATTCTACGTATATCTAGAGACGCACGAAAGGAAAACAAATTTAATCGAAATCTGATAAAAACAGCTGTTGTTACGAACTTTAAGCGTGACAATTTCTCGAAAGTGACGGTACTTAGACGTACTCGTATACAATTACAGAATCGATCTTGATCGGTTAATTTTAATCGAGAAAGTTTATAAATTACTTGCAATTAAATTACAATACAATTTTATATTATATATTACAATATGTAATTTGATTATATATTATATTATATA
>KQ435759.1:408915-430220 GCA_001276565.1 Melipona quadrifasciata | reverse complement strand
TGCAACCCTCCTCACGTCTCCAGATCGGTCGTCGCGACGATCTCGTATCACGTGACAGGCACCGGTCTCACCACCAAGAGGAATCTCGAGGTTTCACCTGAGTCGCTACTCATCGATCGCCTCTCCGCTCGCTTGTCACGATCGTCGGAGATAGGTCAGTGCAGTGGTGCGCAATCGATACCGCGACGAAGGCTTTCCTTTTCCTTCTGGCGGAATTTTTCGAATTTGCGAAGGTCCAAGGTCGATGAGAACGTCGCACGACTGTTGTTCTCTCAGATTTTACTAACAATTAATTAATAAGTAACAACAAGTAATAAATTTAGTAACAAGTCTCAAATAATTAAATTTAAGTCGGTGTTACTCGGAACGTAAATATTGCGCAATCATGCTCTTTTTGCGGCAGATTTTTAGTTTGATTCTGAGAAACATTAACGCATAATATATAAATAATACTACATAATATGTAATATATATATAAATTATATATAATGGTACTACATAATATATAAAAATTGACGCTATATTCGTGAAACAGTGAATTACCATTTATTTTCCATTATCTATCCACCTATCTATCTATCTATATGTATATGTATATATATATATATATAGTGGAAATTATATATAACGAAATATATCCATCATTTATATCATTTATATCTATCACATTACACAACATAAATGATAAATATAAATACATCTATCATTTATTTTTCATTATCTACATATATATATATATAAACGTTTCGAATATGGATATATGTGCATGTGCAATGCATTTCCACTTGATTGTTTCAACTTTGGTCTCTTGTATTAAAAATTCTCCGCTTGAATCGAAAGAGCTCAAAGATCAAACTAGTCACGCAGTTGTTGGCTCGCAGCTACTCGAACCAGAAAAAGGTACCCGCGGAATTTTCATCTAGTCGGGAACTCGTCTCGATAATTAATACGATAGTAATTCGTGCGTGCGCGCGCGGACAGTTTGATTAATCGTCCCGTTTCACGATTCATCCGCATCACGCACGTGCCGGGGGATCTCCACAAATGTACACATGAACTTGACGAACAAGTTCCTCAATTGATTTACGAGCACCGTTTAAGGACACGGCCGCTCCTCGTTATTTGCATCGACCGATTCGGCCATCGATCGATTCGGCAATTGCTTCTCCATTGAATTATTTTCGGCGCGTCGTCTCCTCCGTCTGCCCCGTACCCGTATTCGATCCAGCGAATCACACGTACGAATATTCCCTTTCAGCGTTCCGCCGTTCCGGCCGATCCGTGACAGATCGCCGCTAATTCGAGATCTAGTTGGGCCGGGTTTGACGTTATTTCCGTCGTGGATTCGTCAGTTTTTGCGTCGCGTCGAAAGTTCACGAGCAAATTCCACGTGAGATACGCGATACCAGTCTTCGGATACGTGACTCGGGCTGATGTAAACAAATTAAATGCGTCTCTCCGAGAGAACGATATGGGTCAGTTCAAGCTACTCTACAGAGTTCAGTTTGCAAATTGGGAATTTCTAATTTGATCGACGAGAGTCCGAGCGCATCGACAAAAGTTCTCGCGTTCTCGCAGAAGGTTTCGGATGCTTTGGGACAATTGTTTAGAAATTGCTTCGCAACCCGCATTACGTTCCATCGTTTCACGATTCGTGATTGCAAAGAAAAATCTACTATTTACGTAAGTAAGTTCGGTACTTCCGTACGCTGCGAATTATTAATCCTTGAGAGAAACGATTGGCCCTCCCGTTTTCACTGTAAATTTCTTTTTTTGACGTTTGATCTTTTTTCAAGAAGCCAAATTGAAATAGAAAAGCTTAGTCCATCCTCCTTTCCTCTCTTCGACTCTTTAGACAGTTTTTTTTTATGTCCGGTACCATACAAAAAAATCGAAAACTTTCATCAAGAATCACCCAGGTTATAGTAACAAAAAGCTCAGAGTGTCTGGCACTGTTCCCCCAACTGTCCTTAATTGCCCACGTATCGATTCAACAAGAGTTTCGACATCTCCAAATCTTGAATTCTCGAGGGGCCTCGGAGCAGTCTCGAGATCCCCCATTTGCACAACAAAGGGAGATCCGGTGAAATACGCGGCCGGTTGGTTCCTGGAGGAAAGCTCGCGAGATAGTCTCGTCGAGGATTTTATTGAATATCGAGTCGGACTCCAACGAGCGGACAAAGGGGAAACGTATACCTACTCGATGAGGAGAGGAGGGTTAGTTGTCGATCGTTCGAATGGCGGAGGGAAGGGGGCCTTCGGCGTCGGAATCAATGAGAGACGGAGAGGCCGAAAGATGGATGTGGGCGGCCCCTTTTTGACTAAACGAAGGTGGCCTCCCTCCCGCGGGGGTCGACAAACTTATGTTAGTCCCTGGCCTGGTCTCTAATCAGCGTGGAGGCTCATTGGTGGTATCTCTCCGATGCGTTATCCCCTTTATTGCCGGATGATCTATCGCGGTAATATTGAAAAATGGCCCCCGCCGCCTAGCCTTGTCCCTTTGACGACAGATCCGATGATACGTGATATATGGCCGGCCTCGTTGGGAACCACCCGGGCTTTTCGGCAGGGATTAACAAAAACCTAAGACGCCCCAGTCATCCTCGGCCTCGCTGCTTGCCGCGTCACGGAGGAGGTTTTCCTCCTTGTGCAGGACGGGGAAAGACAAACGAGGGGCAGGGGGCGGGATTTGGTCGGGGATAAATAAACGGGGGACGCTAATTGAGACGATGGGATGGAAAGAGGCACGCCGTTTTCCATTCCCTTTTCCTGACGATCCGTATCGATTTTCGAAGAATTAATCCTTTGCCCTCGGTTGACCACTTCCGCCGTAAATCACTCACGTGTCGCTCACAGTGTGAAACGATGTTTTGCAATTTTTCGCATTGATATTGCACGAATTGTAGGTTTTTCTCATTTTCTATCGCTGATAATAGCGACATTATATACTATTATTATATTATTACACATCGCATCGCACAACACAACAGCAAATTGTAGAAAGAGCGAGTCCAAGCTGTCGGCTAGATTTAAGTAGAATGTCCCCTCAGAAGGAATAGTCGAATGCAAACGGTTAAGAGGAAAAATTCCGAAATTTCAAACGTTATAATCAAATATTCCGTCGGAGTTCACTTCCTCATACAGGCAGTCTCAACGGGCGATAATTGAGATAAATGATTTAACGCAGACAAAGGCATTCGCTTCTGAGCAGCGTATTTGTAGAAAGTCGCACGGCGCACGGCAAAAGCTTCCCATTAATCTCTATCAGAAAATATATTTTCACTCGTTTATTCATTCATTCGTTTCCATGACGTCGTTCGCTACTTAAAATTAAATTAATAGATGAAACTTCCTACTAGTTGCCACCGCGTTAAAGTTTGTTAAGAAACGGCCTGTTGCAGAGTTATAAACAAATATAAATACGTGCGAAGCAGACAACTACGCATTTTCCCTTCACCGCTTGATTTTTACTTGTGAAATACTTTGAAACAAACGATCTGTTCAACAGATATAAATATAGATTTCATTGAAATTCGGCAAGATTCTCAGGGACTTGATATTAAATGATAAAATTCTCAGGACAGGAATATTAACTCTATCATTCATCGATGTCAAACATAATGGGATTGAACATTATTTTTTACCGTATCATTGCAATTAATAATTCTGTGTAGTCTAATGAAAAATGTGACGTTGAACGATAAAAGTCTCAGGACAAAAATATTAATTCTCTCGATAGAATTCAAAATTATTTTCAATTATTCTCAAATAGTCATTAAACTGTTGAGCACATGAAAAAAGACGCCATCTTGTACTTAACGACGCCATCTTGTACTCAACGACGCCGTCTGTGTACTAAACAACACGCTGTTTACACATTTCGTGTGTGCAACGTTTTATCGTAACTCTACAACAAAACGTTTACTGTCAAATTTTATGTAACATTTTTGTCTTCTTTTTACGCGTAGATTAAACAACTTGGCCGTTTAACCTCAAATTTGACTCTGTGTGATCACAACCGCGGTTGAATGCGCGCGCACATCTCTAAAAATCGCGGGATTTACAAAGACCGTATACATCTGTACAGCAACGTAAATCTTAAATTGAAAGAAAAGAGAATGCTAGACGTAACGTGCTAATTACCTGTATCACAGAGCAACAAACGGACGACGACTCGTAGCGAAATACCCGAGAATTTTCGTTTCGTGTGTCGTAAAATTCTCTCGAATTTCTCCTGTGTGATCACAACCGCGGTTGAATGCGCGCGCACATCTCTAAAAATCGCGGGATTTACAAAGACCGTATACATATACTGTACAGCAACGTAAATCTTAAATTGAAAGAAAAGAATGCTAGACGTAACGTGCTAATTACCTGTATCACAGAGCAACAAACGGACGACGACTCGTAGCGAAATACCCGAGAATTTTCGTTTCGTGTGTCGTAAAATTCTCTCGAATTTCTCGTGGAAACGGGGGAAATGAACTTCCACGATCCCGTGGAATGTGGTATAGGCGTAACGCGACGAGATCGTTCGAGAGAAAGGTGAGAAAAGCAGTTTGTTGATTTTTGTCGAGCGAAGAGTTCAAAGATCGTTGAAGGGAAACGCGGTGATTTAAGGATTTCGAGTTATTCTCGGAATTCTCGACGTTGCGTAATTGAAACGGCGTTTCAATCAGAGAGCGGGGGCCATCTCGTGCCAGAATTGTTCTCAGATTGTTCTCAGAGCCATCTTGGAATGTTATCAAAATTAGACGAGGATTTTTTTATCTTAGAGCTTAAAGTAAATGCAGCTTCTCGACAAATATTGAGGATTTTCAAATTAATAATGATTATAATGATAAATAATTAAAAAGTAATTAAAGTTTCCAATATTTGTCGACGAGGTCGCTTATATTTATTTCAAGATCGAAGATAAGGAAAAAGAAACATTATTTTAGGAAGGAGGGAACGCTATTTCCGCGAGATGCGGGAAAATCACGGGAGAAGACGTAATAATTCGATCCATCGACGGAGCAATCTGTCGCGAGTAATAATCCGGACGACGCAAAACGGACAGAGACGAAAATCGCGTCGAGTCGACCAGACAGAGAACGAGAGCGTGACACAGGAAGCGACTACAGGATCGTTAAGTAATTTCCCTGTCGGATTACCGAGACAGAAAGAGAGAGAGAGAGAGAGAGAGAGAGAGAAACCGCAGAAGATTACGAAGAAGAGGGTTCTCTCTAAGCGCAGCGCGAGAAAAAGCGCGCCACGCCGCCAAAGAGAGAGAAACAACCAGAACAATTCTTCTGTTAACTCCTATCTCGCCGAGCCGAACCGGTGACACACTCGCACCCAGCGAAATCGGATTATCGATCTTCGACGATCTCGGCGGCCGAGTAGTGGTTTTTAAAACTTCAGGGACCCCTAAACCACCTCTCGATCGATCGCGACCGCGTGCTCGTCCGATCAGCGGATCAGTCGGTTGGAGGAATTTCTCCAGAGCGACGTTTCGACTGGCGGTCGAGGCCTAAATGGGCGTAATTCGGTGAGTAACGAGTGAAGGAAAAGGGAGACGGTGGTTCATTTGGGACCGTAAGCGGCTTAACCATCCTTCGATGGGATTCGTTTTCCTCTTGCCTCGCAATCGCCTCGACTCGTCAGTGTTCACGTTGGTGATCCATTAACTAACCGACGGGATTTGAAAGGAACGCGCGTGCCTTCGACGCTCGTGTTTCCAACAATTTTTCCTCGCTTTGAGGTGGCCAAAATGACTAATTCATAATTTTTGGAAATCATTCTTCTTCCTTTTATGAAACACTTGTGTATTCCACTGTATTTTACAGTTTTTCTATTTCTTTCACTTCAACATCTCTGATGATGAAAGTTCTATCAGCTTTCGTTCTTGGTAATTCTAGTGTTAAACTTCAAAGGAACAAAGGAACCTTGAGCATCAAGGTAAAAAAAAAAATTTTTTTTTTTTTTGTATCGTATTCTACTCATCACGGAGGTAAAACTTTTCCAAGGAATCATAGATCGTAACCCAATAGTTCTCTTGAAAAATGGCAAAAGAGTTTCTTGATCATTTAACGCTGCGGTCGCGTGCGTGCTAACAGCGACTTAATGTTCTGGACGACGGAGTAATTTTCGTATTACGTTTCACCAACGTTTGATCTATTTTAGTTATATCTATGAATGATAAAACTAACCGTTAACATTATTCGAAATATAAACGTAGCATAGTACAGACCAGATTCACGCGTCCAGAACCATAAAGTCGCTGTTAGGTCGTATTTGATTATCCCTGCGAAACGCTTTTGCGACGAAAAAATTCTCCAACGACAACCAAGTTTGAAAGTTTGTCAAAACCAACTGAGTTCTACAAAGCCAAAGGCGTCAACGAGCTATAATACAATTAATTGCAAGTAATGGCAAGTGTATCACAGATTGCAATTGTTGTTTTCTCTTTATTGACAAATAAAGTTGTTTCACCGAAACGGAAATTGTTTATGATTCAACCCAATACGTCAGTGGGTTAGTAGAATAATTGCTGGTTGATCAAAGATCAATGTTTGATCCCTGGAATCCCTGGAATTGCCCCCCAGTCGTCTTCATTGTTACGCACACTCGTACGTGACAGGATAGTTTGGTTGGGAAATTAGATTCAATACGGCACCGATTAACTCTATTGAGTGTATTACGTATACATATATATTTACGTCATAATTTTAATAAATTATATATATAATATACGTGCGTGTATGTGTAATTGCTGGCAGGAACGGCGAATCAGGAAGTCGTACTCCGCGCGTTTCTTTAAGCGACGTTCCACGAACACTGACAAAAACAAGGGTCAAGTGAAAGGCATTTGTTACATGAAATGCTCGCGATATTCCCAGCGCCTGGTCTCCTCCGGAGCTTCAATTTGTGCGCGTGTGGCCTCTTGTCTATCTGCGAGACAAGCGCAATCAACCGAGTGATGTACGCGCGTACGTGCAAGCACACCACCAGCAGCAGAGAGAAACGGGTTCGCGCCGGAAATTTAGCGCTCTAAATAGCAATTCTATTTAGTTTACCGCGCTGATTAGTCAGCGTACCATTCTTTCAACTCGGTCCTAACCCAACGGCACGCACGCACGCGCAAACTCTTTTTTTTCTTTCATTTACTCAAACTTTGAAAAGTCGAGGTCTCTCTGAGTTTTTATCATCTAATTGCAAGCTATATCTGTAGGATCGACCAAGTGACCACGAGTTCAAAGACATCGATCGTATACTGTGGCAGCCTCTACGACACCCAAAGAACGAAACTTGTCAAGAACCCTCAGCAAAATGCAAATCATCCTCTCGATCCTAAAAGTCGACATAATATATATAATCGCCAAACCAGATGCCCCAGCCTGCTTCTCCGAACACTGTAAACCTGCCTGAAATAATCAGCCAGCATGTCGCGGCCGCGTAATTTATTAATTCCCACCGATCGCCAGATTTCTTGTTTCGAGAAAACTCGTCCAACGAGTCGAACGACGATAATCCTCCTATCGATCGCGAAGAATTCCTCTCGATCGCGGACGATCTATTTTCTTCCCAGAGCGTGACAAACCACGAGAGAACGTATTTCGTGGGCGTCACGACACGTGTGTGTTGTCGGGTAAAGCCCCGTGTATTATATAACAGCGCTTTCGCCCCGCTGTCCTCTCGAGGAGGCTTCCCGGTTCACCGTGCCCTCCTGTTGTTTGATATTGTTTGGAATCTGTTTATTTAACGAGCCGGTGCGAGTACGGTTCGCGTGCAAGTGGCCGCGGTCGGGGAATTAGGGTCGGTTTACAAGAGGGAAGGAGGAAGGAGGAGAGAGGAGGAAAGAGAAAAGGGGGGAAGAGGCACGTGTGAGCGAGGGATTTGTTTCGTGACACCGCCTGGCGTCCTTTTCGACAATTACGCCGGCTCGGAAATTGCTGCCATCGATTGCCGGCGCCGCGAGTCATCTCGTTCCTCTTTCGTACCTTTTCTCCACTCGAAAACCAGAATGTCCCGCTATTCTTCCCTTCGCGTGATAACACGTAGTTTACCACCCTCCAATCTGCGAGTTGTTCTCCTTGCAGCAGGTTGGAAAATCTTCGCGTTCAGAGCGATATTTTAAAGTGTAAACTTCAAACTACGTCGGAATTGGTTTGAATTAATTTCGCTACTGACAAATCGTTCTTGGAACTTTTTTGCTTTTATCGAGAGAGAATAAGAACTTTTAAGAAGTTTGAAGTTGCCCGAAAGATGGCAAAAGATAATCGGACTAAATAATCATTGTACAATGAATATAACATGCTATTAGTGATATATGATATAATGATATTGTTATTAACATATAGACTGGGCCAAAGTTAAGTTTCTCCCAACCTACTTTTTTTTACAAAATATAAAAGAAAACTGGCTTCATTAATTTTAAATTAAATTTAAGTTCGAGCATAATTTTTTCATTACGTTTCAAAAATTATTTCTTATTTTAGTAAGAGGTTTATTTTAGTAAGAGGTGATTTTTGGCTCACCTTATGTATAACATACGTTGTCAATATATAACAAAATGCATTGTATAGTAAAGTTTTTGTTTCTCGAAAAATCTCATTTGCCTAGTTACTTTTTATAACCTACTAAGAAGGTTATAAACTGGCCTGCGAAGAATCTAAAAATTTTTACTGATCAATGCAAAAATAACATTCCAACTGATATTTATATTTCTATTTTTTTTTTCTTTTTCCTCAAGAGTTGTGACACACGACGTCGCACGCAAAGATTATGCATCAAGGAACTAGATGCAGTCTATTTTATGCTCGACGTTTCGAAACGACGTTTGCTACACGCGACTTTAGATGCCTGTGCATACGTAATTTTACAGCGCGTCAAGGTCGCCACGAGGCACACTTATTTTCACAAACTGGTCCATGACCGAACGTACACACACACGTGACGAAAGTAAATAATTCACGATCTCTGGTGCGGGCGGCTATTTCCGTCAGTTTCAAACTTCCCCAGAATTAATTCGAAAATTAACCAGGCCCAAGCGTGGAAACTGACTTTTTTAATGGGCCGAAAATAACTAGAGGATCTGTTCGCTCTAACCTATTCATTACTTTTGTTGATATACAAGTTGATTCATCAGCGTATCTTGACTGTATCTCTCGGTTACATAATTGTCGATCGACGCATCTAGAAACTAGACCAGTGGTTCCCAACGTGGGGTCAATGTGAGAATGAGTTACTGACAGTGAATTTTTCGCATTTCACCTTAAGATCTTAAGAGCTGAAATTGCATTTTGAAGTTTGTTAAATGCATTTATTTTATGATCAAAGTATTACAGAAAAAGGTTTCGTTCAAATTATTCTGTATTTAGTTTTAAACTTTGTTTTATCTCTTTTTAGCAATTTCTCAATGATTCCTTCTTTCAACTGTCCTTTTCTTGTTCTTTTATTTTCTTCTTTTGTCGACGTCATATTCTCTGGAAGCTCGTTTAGACATTTTTGGCTTCACCTTTCGATTTCAACTTTGTAACGAATAAAACAGACAGCGCCGCCCAAACATACATTTGTTTAAGCTTGCAGAGTATATTTAAATTATGTCTAAGCTTCCCAAGCCCTCGTTTTCGGAATTTGAGGTCATCAATTGCACACATTTGAAACACGAGGACGAAAATTACCTCGGGCTTATCGAGGTCGATTATTATTATTCCGTTACAAGATATAGTGTAGAAAGAACATAAGTCTAACGAAAATTTCAATCCGAATAATTGCAATTTTTGTGCGACTCAAACAAAAAGAAACGAGCAACAAAAATTTTCTCCGTTAAAGTGGACTTTGTTTGCTGGAAAGAGAAAAGAAGTGGGAAGAGACGCGCGCGAGTGAGCATGAAACGAAAATAAAGAAGACAGAAGTGTATCGAAGTTCGTTGTCTCGTCTGCCGCGGGTCTGAGCACGTATGGATCTATGCCAGCGGGAGCATTTTTAAACTAACAATCTTAGTCACACCGGTGCGTGATCTCGCTAATGTTTGTCGGTACACGCTGTCACGATTGACATGTTTGGAGTTTGAACGATACTGAATATATCTGCAACAGGGAGAAGCTATAAATTAAACTATTTTGCAATAAATAATTAAAAAATTCGCCATCCTATATGAGAGAAAATTACGCGTGCGTATTTTTATCTTTCGCTAAATTCGATAAAAATAACATCGAGTCAAATACTAGTCTCCAACGATGGATCGCTACGATTCAAATATTTGTCATATTTTCCACGAGTAGAAATAATTTCAAATAACTCCAATAGATAAAAAAACTGCACGACTTATATGCAAACATTTGAATCGATACAAAACAAATTACAGACGCAATCGCTCGGTACCAGACAACGCCACGCCCCCTCACGAGTCACGTGACCCAAATCAACCAATCGCTAATTTTCGTTGCATCAGCGTTGCACCTGAAGAAGCACCAAAATCACTTTCAGTGATAATAAATAATTAACTCCAAATTTGACACATAAAAGAGTTCGCCATCCAACGTAAGGACAGATACGCGTGCGTAAATATAGTAAATATATCTGTCTTCCGCTAGATGTTAATTTCGAAAAAATTACATCCGGTCAACCGTATGATCTCCATCAATGATAGATCGCTACGGCTCTAAGCCAAAGTGTATTTGTCACAAGTTTCCACGAGCACGACAAATACAGTGAACCCGTCAATATCGATCAGTCGACGACTAGGTCAACGAGGATTTTTCCCGTTGGATGGTTGCAACTCGGTATCGAACTCGTTATCGAAAAAGGGGCCTGGCGTCGATCGCTTTCTAAGCGAGCCGCCGCTCAACTTTCAGCAAATAAAATCCAACGACAACCGTCCGTCGGCCACGTATCGGCTGTCGTTGCCGGAAAACCTGGATCTAAATCGTGCGGTGACTTCGCGCCGCACCTGTCAACATCATTTCGTCGGTGGTTGCGCACCAACGACTGGCAGCGACATATATCACTGGTGCTGTCCATGGTGGACGGGGCGCCCACACGCGGTTTCTCCTCCGTTTCCACGCCGCGTAGAAAACCGATACCTCTTCAAAGGGAACCAAGATGTTTAACGTACCCACGCCTCGTCCTCTTTCATTTCTGTGCATGTCGCGAGTAATCTGAAGTTCATGTTGTGCACAACAGATGCACGAAAGATTTTCGTAAAAATAGAGGCTCCCGTGACATGATATCGGTGAGGGACCCGTGTAATTGCGACATTACGTTCGGCCAACTGTTGACCAATAACGGTGTGAACACTTTAGCAACTTGAACTGTGATCAGGAACACAAAGAACTTCAAGTCCATGGACGCATTGGGGGGCTTACTTTAGTCTACAAAGTCTGCTAGCGAATAGTGTAGATTTGAACTGTTATTTATTGTCATATTTGGATAATCTAATTTATATTATTTTAGCGATAAATAATAAACGAGGTGATTATTTTAAGTTAGACGTCTTTGTATCAAAATACTAACAAGTCTACATTTTCCAATAGTAAGTTTAAGTTAGATTAAGTTTAGGTTAGGTCTGCCTTCAACCAACAATGCATATTTTTCTCCAAAGATGCTGATGGTGCCTTGCTATGAAAATATCTTTCAGCAAGTTTTACCAGTCTTACATTTTGTCATTTTGGCGAACATAAATTGCAATCTGTCTTATTATCCGTCGCGAAAACATGAACTACCGAAAACATCGAGTGTATTCGACAGGTCGAGTAGTCTCAATTATCTTACAAGGTAGCTCGGTACCTGATATACTACTCGAATATCTTATGAGATGCCGAAGATAGAATAAGTAAAGCGTAATCAACTGTACGTAAAAAATTCTGTTCGCGAAGTTCGTACTTAAATTTGCAACGCAAATTTGCAACCAAGGTCTACAACAAACTGCCCACAAGCGCCAAGCGAACAACAAACCTGGAACAGCCAACGAGCTGCTCGCCAACAACAGTTTCTGTTGCCAGCGTTACATGTTAACTGTTGCACGAGACTGCTCTGAAATGTCACGGGCAAATTGCACCGCGCAATGTTCAACAACGAGCGATGAAAACCTCTTGCGAAACTTCTGACCAAGAGCGAGAGAACAAACAGCGCAGCTCGCTCCTCCGAGCGAGACGCTCGAGCAGGGAGTGCACGAGTGTGCGAAAATAAAGGGTTAAAGCGGCGTATGGGACGCGGCTCGTAAATCTGCTGGTTCTTTGTAAATCGAAAGAATAGAAGGAGGCAGCAACAATGCGATATGTTAATCATAAATTTCGACGATCGTGCGTGCAAGAGAGAAGGAGGGGAGAAGGGCGAGGGGGCACCAGAAAGAAGCGAGCATGCAAGAGCAGCGACTATCCCGGGATTAGATACGGGGGAAAGGGTGAAAGTAAGAGGAGAAAGAGAGAAGGAATGAGAAATAATTTAGAGGGATGGCCGTAAAAGAAGAGATAAAACGTCTCTTTGCGGATATCTCTCCCGATCAATGGCGAAACTGTTCAGCTACTGCCACGCTGAATTCTTGTTGCATTTTCATTGCATTCATTCATTCATTCATTGCATTCAGCTTCAGCATCGAGAGAAGCACCGAGACCGATTACGAAAAACGAAAGCAATTAGAAAACGACTACATGCTGTCCGAGCTTCGCCCAGCTCTGCGAGCAACGCCGATAATAAACATTACGTTGCACATACGTTGCACGCCCGTTCTTTTCGTTAGTTAGGACGCTCTTAATTCGCCAATTACTATGTTCTCTTCCGCGCGGACGTCGCGCTTAATGTTGCGCAGCTGCGCGTACGAGAGGAATGAAATTAGATCCGACGATAACAGAAATGCGAACGTAATTAAACCGCGAGGGATTAATTAAGGGATTCGAACGTAACCTAATTATATAATATTACGCGTGCGATAATGTGCGCGAGTACGAATCGACGCGACTTCGTTCCGTCGCGGTGCAGGAACGAAGGACTCGGCGCTGCTGCAAGAGGAACGAGAAGCCGTTGGGGGAAACAAAAAAAGAAAAAGATCGAAACGACTAGAAGGCACGTTAAGAACGGGGCACGAAGAAAGAAGCAGGGGACGGAACGAACAACCTGGCTTACCGGTGACTCGAACCGCGCAGGAGATGTCTTTTGATTTATTTCGCGCGAAACGCAGCTTCGGCTTAGATATCCCACGCAGAATCTCCCTGCCTCTCCGAGTTGTACACACTATCAACCGTGAGCAGCGTTTGTTATTTTGTGGAAATTTATTGTCTAAATCGTTTATACGTTTGCAAAGACGCGTTCACGCCAATGGACAAAATTGCGAGACACTGATACAAAGGTTTTCATTGTATTTGTTGCGAGCAATCGTAGAAATCAAAGTTGTAAAAATGTGATTTTAATTAAATACTTCTATAAATCGAACGAACATTTCAATAAATTCTTAATTTAACGCAATTACAAGACACTGACAAACGAAAGCAAAAGTAGTCTTCCTAATTAAACGAAACTTTCGAGTCTTTTTTAATAATGTTAATAACAAAAGGTTGATCCTCTTTTATTTTGTACAACTTCGATTATTCGATTTGGTAGGCTTTTGAATAATTTTTCAAATATAATATCGATCCAAATTCCTCCAGGCACACGAAATTGATTCTTTTAATTCTTGAGCGTTACTGCATCGCTTTCCATCTTCAAATTAACCAACTAATTGTAAAAGAAATCATTCGTTATTTATTTATTAAAGTAGGCTAGTGTCAGAGCAATACAATAATTTCACATTTTCAAAAGTACACCAGCTGTCATTTTAAACGTGTGCGTAGTGTTGAAACGATAGACGACAATTTGAAAGTTAAAGTCATACGAAGTGTCGCTCAGAGATTCACTTACAAGGGAATACACCGAAGGGAAGTGTCAATCACCGATTTGGATGAAATTTCGCAAAATGTACACCGTTAAATTCGTCGTTAAAAAACACCAATTTCATCAATTTACATAAAAACTGTACCTTCAATCATTCCCGAGATATTCGACAAAATATACTCCCGACTTCCAATTTTGAGGTTAGTTTTCATTCCTTCAACATTTTCCCCCAGATCACTTCGGCGAAATTTATTCGTCGATAAAACAGTTATTTGGCCACGTGGTATGCATTTCTTACGAGCATTTCTTTTTTATTCGTGTATGTGTACCCAAACATACGTTAATGGAAATCAGATGAAATGAGGTATATTTTTGTTTACCAGTGTACAAGGTTTCGGTCGAGATAATCAACGAGAATGCACGGGATACAGAGAGATAAGGAGAGGGAAACAAATTAAATACCAAGCGAGACAGCCAGAGATTACACAGGTTTGCAAACAATCAAACAATGACTATTAGGTAGCTGAAAGAAGAGGGGGAGAGAACGAGGAAGCTAAGTTATGTTCCAATTAGCGATCCTTGCGTATCCAGTTTAATAAAGCGTGCACTTACGCTTGCATTCTGCACGTTTATTGAATTTTGAATGTCAAATAAAAGTGTTACAATTTCTTCAAAGTTCAATAAAAATAGTGAAAACAGTCGTTAAACGTCGAACTTTTTGAGATCGTCGTAAAGGCTAAATTGCGAGGCTAGATTCAGTCGTGAAAAGAATTTTTATATACTATAGCAATTCGTAACATTTAGAAAAAAAAAAGTATCTTCACTCTGTTCATCCAGTGCATAATGAAGTGAAAACAGTTTAGAATAAAATGAACGACGCTTGTTTCAATCTGTACTATTTCTACGACAATAAATATTGCAGATGAATAAATAAATATAAATAATAAATAGTGTAGCAATACATAATAAAAATTAATAAATATTGTTCTACAACGTTCAACTGTCTGAATATTAATGGCAGACATATTACACGTCGTCGAATTCGCAGAATACGTCGAACCAGTCGCAAATTTTCGAGCCAATTACCTAATCATTCGCACGTGGATAAAATTCAATTGTCGCTCCAGGAACGCTTAATGAATACCGTATGAATTAACGAACCGTTCCGCAGGCCAGCCACGTGCAACCGTAAGCATTCAAGCGTATGAGCGGCGCGACAAGTGCCGCGTATATCCTGTTTGATCTTATTCCCTGACAGCTATACTTGCCGCCTGTTACGCGTAATTTCATTCAGCCGTTTACAAATAATATCTTATATCTTCGTGCATCAGGCGTCACGGACGACTATTTCGCACGCGTTATTCGTCAATGTAGTAAATCACGTCCGGCCAACTCGAGGGGAAAGTACGAGAGCAACTGTATCCTAACCTGTATCGCGCGTTGCAAACGCGTTTTGTCATTCAGAACGCGCCCCGCTCGTATTTCACGCGAAATGTTTTGTGAAATGATAAAGCCACGAGATAACGCGGAAAACGATACCGGTTCGAAACTGTCCCACCTTTCTTTCTTTCTTTCTTTCTTTCTTTCTTTCTCTCGCGTTTAGAAGGCTTTAAAAACGATCTGTACAGGTATTTACATATTACCTAACCTAACTTCTCGTGTCTCACGTTTGTACGAAATTATCATAATTTTGAGATAAACGCGGCTTGCAAAGTTTCTTTCACAACAACCTTTTATCTTGTTCGGCGCTAAACTCTGAAAAATAGAAAGAAAGAAACGAAGTGGCGATCGATGGACGTTTTGTAAGCTGATCGATACCCGTTAGTAACTTTCTCCGGAGCTAGGGGAAAAAAGCAACTGTGCGAGCTAAGAAATTCCTAGCTTGGAAAAAAGCTAAATCCTAGCATTTTAGTCGTAGGATTTCTCACTGACAATGAGTACACGTCTCACAATCTACGCAATGTCTCGTAAAGTCGCGAAACCACGTCGGAACCCACTTTTCTAAGCACAGTCTAAAAATTATTAAATTTCCTTCTATTAACTGCCGACGACTAAAGCATCAAATTTCGACAAACAAAGCAGAAACTGTTACTCTCTTAAGAATTTAGGCATTAAAAGTTAGATTTTAATTTTTTATTTTTTTTTTAGGTTAGGTTTTATTCTTCTTTTCTCGACAATTCGTTATTATTAAATCTAATCTGTATTAATAACAGCATGCAAAAATGAGTTAGATTAAGATTAATTAATGACTAGAAATGATTAAAAATGATTACAACGAATAAAGATGAATTAGATTAATTAATGAATAGATTAAGATAGATTCGAATTTTTTTTCGATTATGCGTCCGAACTGAATGATTACACATTGTGGTTGCGTTTTTTTTTTTTTTTAAATCCTTTATTAAAAATTGCATCAATAACAGAGAAAATGAGATATTTCCTCCAAGAGAATGGTAAATATCACGCGTTATTTGCGGAGCTCGTCAAAGCAACCAATTAATTTTTCGTGCAAATCCCTGCCTAAGAATTCCACATCATCTTTCTTTGTAAAAGATCGCGTACAATTAACAGACAGTCAAAGGATATCTCGCGTCTGAAACATGAAACGTTCGCTATCTAAAGTTAGCCAAAGTTACTTCTTCAGTGAAAATGTGAGGCGCCTTTTCATTATGGCGCGTTTCGAACAGTTATTCTTGTGATTGTGAAATAGCACGCAGTCTCGAATGAAGGTGCGAACCGTCGGCAATTGGCGTGTTACGTCGCCACGTAATGACAGAGATCTATGCAAATCAAACAGAAAAAAAAAGAGAGATCGCGCGATTAGAAATGCGCCTTTAAGCGGAAGCAAGCTTTGGAATTACGTGCGCTGCAATTCACGATTACAATCACAACTGCTTGATGCTGCGTCTACCGGGACGGACATCGAATCGGATAAAAAAGGGCAGTTTCGCTGATTAGCGCTCATCTGCTCGAATCTGCACTGTCAATAGATAGAGGATAATCACGAAAATAATCGCGAGTCGAGTAAGTTGCGAAAGAAGGCACGGCAAAATTTCCAATCTTGGCGCGAGATTCGGCGATTTGTTATACTTATTTTCATTTCTAGACTCATTCTAAGTATTAACACGCATTAATAAATTCATCGACGCTCAATGTGCCATTTGTCGGAGGAACGTTCAAAGCCGTTTTGCTCGAAAACAAAGCTTCAAACCAAAAACGTTTGCTCTTCATCTTTCACGTAGAATCACCCCCTATTCGCTCGTACTCGCCGGGGACACCCTGTATAAATCGGAACGGAAGAAAAACGCGCACGTTTTCCCCGGACGCTCGAAAGTGCGCGGCAACATGTTCGAGATATCCGCTAATGGTATACTAATGGATACGTCGAACGGTAAAATACGCACGTACGTTCTTGATTTTATTTCGCGGCTGAGACACCTGGCAAAAACGCCGGGCCGTTTAATCGCCTTGGGAACGCGAAACAAATAAAGATGTTTATCTTTAGGTACGTTCGCGTGCAAACGGATAGAATTTACATGCGGCGTAACTAATAGCAAGACGTTTGAGACGTCTGCAGGTTGCTGCTGCCTGGGAAACACGCTCGCGGAGTGATGCAGCATCCACCGGTTAATAAGAAACCACCGGACGAATGAAAGATCCTGCACGCTAATAAGAGACGAGAAGGCGCGCTGGCCGAAAGTAGCGTGCTCGGCGCTGGTTAGATAGCGCAGTGAAAGATAGGAAAAACTACGGATTCTGTCGTGATTCACCGTGGCTGCGACTGTGACAGCCAAGAATCGCGCCACGCGAGCAAAACGGCGCTGATTTTTGAAGAACTCTCGACTCGTAAAAGATGAAATCTGACACAAATATTTGTAAAAATTATTATTCCTTTCCATTGCCACGCAACACGATACATTTCACGTCCATTTTACTGACTTTACGAATTAACAAATTTGTTAAACAGATGTCTTCAAGTTTGAATGAATTATTAAGTTAATTGATAAATTATTAATGGAATTTAAATACATAATTTAAATATTTTTACAAAATTATGTGTGTGTGTGTGTGATAATAATTATAATGTATTATAACATGTAATATAACATTGATAATATATATATATTACAGTTTTAATAAATATATGCAATATAATGTAACATAACGTAATACAAATGTATATTGATGCGATTAAATGGTACAGTTATTTTATAAAAGGATTTAAATTATGTATTTAAAATGCATCACGAACTTGACAGTTCATTTGGGTGTGATAAAACTGCATTCATCTCGCACACTTAATAATAATCACAGCAGTTGGTGTGAGATCGAAAAGATTGACAAACTGTGACGCATCGATGACTTTCGCCGAACTCAAAGGCACTAATGCGCCTGTCCGGTGCCTTGGCCGGGGCACACGACGAAAATCAATCAGGTCCATTAAGGGGCTCCGAACCCGTAGCTGAATATTACCATACGCTGTCATAATAAGATACCAGCTAATGTAACGCGATATCGAAACGTCGTGCTGCACGTTGGACCCTCCGCCGCTGCGTCATTAAACGAAGATCCATTTAACGTGACGCGCTGTCGATTACGAAATTCATGACGATTCGGACGACGCTCGCACTCCCACTCTCCCCCGTTGTACCCCACGCTTCAATCGGACGTTCACTGAGGACGTTGAATGAGAGTGAAAAATGGAGGACACCGGGACGGACGAGTCGATCGGTAGAGAGAGAGAGACAGTGTGAAAGTATCGAGAGACGGAGAGAATCGAGAAAGGTGGAACGAAGCGCGAGGAATCTGACGAAAGTACAAAAGCAGAGAGAAGAGCTGTCAAAGGATAGATATTGAAAGTGATTTTAGCGGGGGTAATCCAGAAAATCGGGCCTCTTCAGATGCAACGCTGATGCAACGAAAATTAGCGATTGGTTGATTTGAGTCACGTGATTCGCGAGAGGGCGTGGGGTAGACCTCGAGTAGCAGTGGCGTTGTATCGATTCAAATGTTTGCGTAGCAATAAAATTTTATGGCAAAAATGTCGTCTTCATTTTCTAGTCAGAAGAGTTGCTTTTGGTAGAACGAATGAAGCAGAAAGATTTTATTTCGACAAAACAGCTGGAAAATTCAGTAACAAGAAGAGCATACGAAAATATTCACCTAATTCTATTATATACCACCGTTAGAGCAATAACAGAAGAAAAATATAAAGATGTTAAAAATTTACATCCCAATTTAAATATTTCAAAAAAATCACTCAAAACTCAAAATCCCATTTCCGAAGGATAATTAAAACATCAGAAATGATAAAAATTAATTACTTAGAAACATAATTACAAAAAGTGAATTAACAGTTTTAAGTCAGTTTCAAGACATTCAGTTAATTTCGAAAATGGCGCAAGTCATTTCAAGCTTCAGAAATCATACTTCCTTGCAAGCCAAGCTACACAAAATTTCACAGTCACGATAAATTCTTATCTTACAAGACCAAAATATTTCCTGAAACATTTTTTTTCATAGCGTAAAAATAATTTTTTAATTTATTCAAACGCAAACCTTTGAATATCTCGAAACGAGAAACGTACGACTTGGGCTACTTTCGCAATCACCGGCACATGGAATGAAAATATTTTCATTATTATTATTATGTATTACATATATATATATATGTATTATTTCACACATTGACGATTTATAGCATTTTCGAGTAAAACGGAAGAAATCAGCAAAGTAAACAACAAAATAAAATTGATTCGTTTCACGGATAGTTAGTCGCCGTTAGCTTATTTGTACAGATGATCTCGAGCCTCTCGGCTTCGTTCTCAGATCCCTCCGCTCCGCACCAACTGTACTTGTAACAAGGAGTTACGTAAACACATCACATTAGACAGATAACAACCGGAAAACGTCGGTATTATCCTCCAGTGGCGTTATCGTATCGTTTCTCGATGTTGCTTCACCACTTCCATGCGAGAAGCTATTAGCATCGCGGCAATTTAAACCTTCAATCTTGGAAAAGGAGAAGAACAAGCTCTCAAAAAAGAGGAAAAGAAAACGGAAACAAGAGAGCGAGACAGAGAGAGAGAGAGATGGAAAAGATACCGAGAAAAGCGAACAAATAACGATTCCAGGGAGGAAAATCGCGTAGCTCGATCGATCGAGGAAGATCCGAGGCGTCCTGGAAATTGGACGATGTTCAAGTAAAATCGATTTAACGCGGGGACGCACGCGGGGCGTGCAATTTGTGATACGCGAGGCCTGATAAGTTTTAACGTCGTCGATAATCGACCGTCGTAAAGATATCAAGTGTAGCCCATCTAACGCGGGATTTGCCAATCTATCATGAAAGCAGCCTCTGTGCAGAGAAAATTACAAGAGCCAGGTCCCGACGACAACTCTCCGGAGAGACTCTCTGGCCAAGTGTACACAAAGTTTCAAATAGACGGTCGTTACAAACCGAAGCTGCAAGCGAGCCCGATTAATCTAATATTAGGAACAAATACGACTCTAATAAAGCCCGCGTGAACGTCCAAAACACTCGGATTGAATTACGCTTAATAAGCACGTGTAAATGATGATATCTTATTTTGTATTAGGTTTCAACAATTCATTTTTCTCTTTTTTTTTTTTCTAAACACGCACTAGGTTGGCCTGCCTAAATTTCCTGCAGGTCAATGACACGAAACTTTTCCCTATAAAACAACAACAACAACAACAATAACTTTGTCTGTGTCGAGAAAAACCTCGTTTTGACTTTCCATTTTTAAATTAACACTCGGCCGATTTGCAGGCAATTTTTCAAGAATTTTGTAAAACTCGACGAGCAGAGTCGGGTTTATGTTAATACGCGCGAGTTGTGGTTTAACGGGTTGTCGCGAGGAACGCATCATCGACGAGCGTTACCAACCACCATAAATAATCACGCGTGCGTGACCAACGCGCGGCGCTGAAAATTTCCAGATCGATCGTATCAGTTCGAGGTGTTGTCGCGTAAATTTGTTACGCGCTGTAAAGGTAGTATCTCACCCGAGGAATGCAAAGAAAAAAAGGATGCGTTTCGACTTCGAGAAAGTGACACGAGCAAAACGTTGCGCGCGATAATTATTCAAATGAACCCACGCACCCGGCAATGCGGCTAAGAATCCATTTTAGAATGTTCGACTTAGTACGATCGTTTCTTTCTAGCAGTGGGTACAAATTGCCTCGATGAAATTGCCGAGAAAGCCGATCGCGACGGAGAGATCCATTTAGATTTCTTCCATCGATGGGACGTTTTTTGCATTCATTTTCTTCGAAGATAAACCTCTGAAAACCCGTCAAACTTTCCCGTTTGGGTAGAAAATCTCCAAACAGACTCGATTAATAACAATCGCGCGGGGCGTGGGATCGTTGAGCAAGGTTGAACGACGATCCTCTTAAGGCAGCTTGATCGATCAAGATTAATCCTTCCA
>KQ435759.1:314924-335157 GCA_001276565.1 Melipona quadrifasciata | reverse complement strand
GATGCGTTCCAACTTCTTCACAAGCGTTTCAAACCGAAACAAACAAACGTTCGTAACTTAGAAACGATTAATTTTTGCTCTAACTCTAATGTTTATTAGAACTTTTTTCCACGAGTTTCGGCCAGTACTATCTACCCTACAAGCTATGCCCCCTTTTATCATTGAAAGTGATTTTAGCGGAGGTAACCCAGAAAATCGGGCCTCTTCAGGTGCAACGCTGATGCAACGAAAATTAGCGATTGGTTGATTTGGGTCACGTGATACTTGAGGGGGCGTGGGATAGACCTCGAGTAGGAGTGACGTTGTCTAGTACTGAGCGATCGCGCCTGTAATTTGTTTTCTATCGATTCAAATGTTTGCACATTAATAAAATTTTATGGCAAAACAGTCTTCATTTGCTAGTCAGAACAGTTTCTTCTGGGCCTTTCAATACTGGGGTCGTGCAGTTTTTTCTATTCACCCTGTATACATATTATAGGTGCACAAAAACGCCGCGTTGCACATCTATGCACGTACGTACGTGCGTACTGCATACGACTATATGTGTAACGCAACAGACGAAGGAGACACGGGTGGAGACGAAAGAGAGGTGAGAGGGAGAGAATCGAGAGAAAGGAGCAACTCCTATCTTCTCGCGGCACAGTTCAACTGCGAAGGTCGGTCAATGGCCAACGCCAGCTAAAAGTGGGGAGGGAGAGATCCTCCACCAGGGAAGAAGAAGAGGAAAGATGACTGAGCGTGAGGGCAGGGGCCCCCGGAGAGTGGGAAGAGAGGGAAAAAGGGCGACGTATGGTACCAGAATATCATTACGTTCAATTGCTGTACGGCGACATCCACCGACCAGATGGTACATGTCGATGCACGTGCGTTCGGAGAAAAAACGAGTTGACACTGGCTACCAGTCAGTTGCCGCTTGTGTAACAAGATTATTCGCGAGCTTGCGTCAACCACGTCAACCGCCGCGGATTCCTGAACACTCTGGAACGCGGAAATCTCTCTTTCTTTCTCTCGCTCGCTCTCTTCTACGAGAGAGGCAAAACGTTCGACCGGATGATCGAACCTGGCGATGGGAAATTGCCATTATCTATATCGGTTAGATACATAGATCGAGGAATTCAGCCACCCGTCGGAAGAACAATCGGGGGAGAGAGACGTTCGTTGATCGATTCAAAGGAGGAGACCTTCTTGCGAACGAGTGTATAACGAAAGGAATTTCTTGATTTCCTTGATTTCTCTCGAAGAAATTGAAACGACGATAAGCCGTCGTGTTTCATTTTTCGATGAGATTACACCGTTTTTAATCTATCAATCCTATTATCTCCGGATAACTAAGGGTTTCGTCATTGGAAAAATATCTTAAATGCATCTTTTTTTTTTTTTTTGTAACTGATAGAGCTATTAACACTGAAACTACCGAGAATTGAAGCGTAAAATTTTCATCAGAGACATTAAAGTAAAGAAAAGAGGAAGATGAAAGAAAGATAGAAAAACTTTATGACACAGTGCACTTTTGGTAATACTTTTTGCACGTTTTACGAAAAACCATTTAAATCTTTAAAAAAGAAATGCATTGTTCTATAGCTATTTGTAAGATTATAAATTGGTCATCAATTATTATTAGTTCTAGTTGGTGTTGAAACTATAAATGAAATTATCAATTATTAATTATTGATTATTAATTGCTAATTACGAAACTATTCGTCATTTAAAGAGTGTCCCAAATGCATTTTTTTCTATTTCGAGAGAGCAGTAATTTGATAATGCTTGTTGTTAGTGCAGAAGATACGAAGGTCGTTGTTCTTTTTTTCAAGTGTAATTATGTAATTTTCAGACGTAGATAAGTTAATACTTTTTTCTGTAGAGAACGATCGAAACAAAAAAACTACATAATTACACTTGAAAAAATAGTATCGCTAAATGTCCTCACAAAACAGAAGAAAAAAAACTTGTGACATTTTTGAAATGACAAAATCCTAGCTTCGGAAAAAATTGAATTTATATCATAGGTTGAAAATGGAACACCCTGTATATGAGACGCGACTAGGCTTAAATTAATTCGTTCGTAGTTCAAGATTTTTGTTAGACGCTAGATATTAATCGACGATTACTCAATGACAATCAACAGACAGCTGTAGACACGGTCGACTAATTAATTCGCTTTGATTGAACGAACCAAATCATAAAGAACAGAATCGGATCTGTCGGGGTGCCACGTTGAACACGAATTAACGTCGCCTATTGAGCCTTTTACGTATATATTTCCCATTGCCGTGACACGGCGCGTAGAGTTCCGCGAACAGTTTGCGAAACTCGCGGCCTCTCGTTAACATAACCACGTTTGCGGTGTCCCAAATCGAGAACTCACCGCTCTACGACCCTACGTAATCCGTGAAAGACAAAGGAATAATATTGCCATTACCAAGAACTCGACATTTTTCTTCGTTCCTTATTTTACTCTTTTACTATTTCTCCTTTTTTTCTTTTTTTTTTAATTTGCCTGCGTGTATAAAATCTGACAAAATACAGCTCACAGAAGTCTTATTTCTCATTTTTCTTAAACGTGTTAAAGTATTTCATAAATATTCTTCTGATACGTTCATAGATTTTTATATAGTAGTATTCATAAATGCAATTAATTATTGTCTTTGACACTTGTAAAATTAAATATTTTATAAATCCTTTCCAGACCTCTCATATAAATTCTTTCTAGACTTTTCACAAATTCTCAGAAAATATCATTATTTATGAAATACCTAATTCTATAAATATTTAAAGACAATAAGTAACGATAACGTCCTTCTGGCAAGTTATTCGTAAGAAATTGAGAAACAAGTCGAGCGAATTCCTTACAAAGTTGGCCAAATTCCAAAGTTGATCAAAGTCGACTTGCCACCGATAAGATACTCGTCACACCGCTGCAAATATTGAAGACGAACTCATATCGTGGACAGAATTTAACACGCGTGGAATGTTATCTCTCTGTCCTATTACATTTCCAGGAAACAATAAGATGACTTTTACGCAAGAAGCGCTCGCAGTTTCACTTAATCGGGCAAGCATTTCAAAGCAGGCCAAGTTGTTTCATTGATCGTTTCTCGTAACATACACGCGAGAATTACGCGTTCTCATTAAAGCAGCCAGCAGCAACATAACCGGGGAGGGGAAGGGGAGGGGTCGTGTGGAGAGAAATGGCAGCGACCGAACGCTTCGCGACGATCCCTCGTGTTATCTGACATAATAATTTCCAAGCTTAGCCAAGTATTAATACAGTTCGTTCGGACAAACACGATTGCATCCGAACGGGAGCAATCCCTCGTGTTATCTGGCAGAATAATATCTCAGGCTTAGCCAGCTATTAATTCAGTTCGGTTCGTCCAAATACGAAGAAGCAATAGCAATCACGATTTCTTCAAACAGAAATTGTACTTCTCCGATCGTTTCGACCCGTTTCAAACGGATGAACCCCCGTACAAACGAGTTCGTGTAAATTTATTATCACCGACGAGCCACCGATTTTATTGATACGATCGAATACTTTTCCGAATCGGATCGACCGATTACACCGAAGAAAATTGCATCTTCAGAATACATCCGCGACATAAACAAAGAAAAAGCGTCTCGACTTCTGTATAGTATATATTGAAATTCGAGTATAATTTCGGGACGAAATTATAAGACACTAGTGCTAGTCTGTCACAGCTAAAATTATAAAAGACATTCTTAACGCTAGAAACATATCAACTTTAGATTGGACAAAAGCAAGATCTCTGGATCTTAATATTAGCGAAAATGTGCGAAGAGAATTTGGCGGGACAATTTACAAAGGTGGAAAGCAACGCGATGACGTTCAAGAATTAAAAGAAGCAATTTCGTGTGCTTGGAAGAGTTTAGATCGATATTACGTAAAAAAGAAAATTATTCAAAGGCCAACCAAATCGAATGATCGAAGTTCTACAAAAAAAGAAAGTTTTCGAAAGTTTCGTTTAATTATAAAGACTGTCTTGTAATTTTGTCCAAATGAAATTGCATTAAATTAAGAATCTGTTGAAATATTCGTTAAATTTGTAGAAACCGGTAATTTTGCAAGGTGTCTTATCCACCTTATTATCACTGAAAGTGATTTTAGTGGGAGTAACCCAGAAAATCGGGCCTCTTCATGTGCAACGCTGATGCAACGAAAATTAGCGATTGGTTGATTTGGGTCACGTGATTCGCGAGGGGGCGTGGGATAGACCTCCAGTAGGAGTGGCGTTGTCTGGTTCGTAGCGATCGCGCTTGTAATTTGTTTTGTGTCGATTCAAATGTTTGCGTATCAATAAAATTTCATGGCAAAAAAGTCGTCTTCATAACAGTTTCTTTTGGGCGTTTCAGTGAGACGAATCGTACTGGGGTACAAGTCGTGCAGTTTTTTTGTCCACTGTATGTACACGGTGGCTCGTGAAAGAATTTCAACGTTCGCCACAGGAAATATTTCTATATTATCAAAGTTTTGAAATTTAACTTACGCGTGCCATCTAATGCATCAAAAAAGAAAAAAAATATGATGAAAAAATTTCAAAAAAGAAAAAATGAAAAATCTCTGCAAGCGTTGAGAAAACTTTCCTGAGAGAACGAGTCATCGTTCGAAACTAAACTGTTGACAAGTGGACGATGACTCGTTGCTACGTTTAAAATCTTTCAAATTCTTCCGGCGAACGCTCCGCGAAGAAGTATTAATCGAAAAGTTTTTTGCTATTTATCAAGTGTTCTTTACTCACGAGCAAGGGTGCCGGTTCGTGCGTTCCGCGTTAGAAGTAAATTTTCCCGAATGGCTGCTTCTTCCTCCTCTTCTTCTTACACCGTGTTAACATTCCCCGCTGATGTCTGGAAACAGAGAAAAAATGAAATAACGTTAGTTCATCAGCCGGCGGACATTGCCTACAATCACGTTTCAATAGCCCCGGACGAAAAACAAGGAATACACCGTCTATTAAGTGATACCTAGTCGTTAGCGCTTCGGGGAAAAAGCTTCATTCGCCTTCCCTTCCACCTTCGTTTCAGAAAATTCTCGCGTAGCATCGTGATCGTAGATACGGACAACATTGTACCTCCTGTGTAACACATATACGTACGTACATATAAGCGAGTAACTTGGTTATGTCACAAGACACAATATCGAGTTTATAAATCGTGTTTAAAAAAAGGAAACTAATTTATAAACGTGCGAGACGCAACTCGACTTTCGCTCGGTTACGAGCGTAGGTCGACACGATGTTGTGGCGCAAATTGCTATGGCGTAATTTGCAAACAGATACGAAGACGTTAGCAAACTCGAGGGAAACATTTATTCGACCTTACGTCGTGTTACCACGCGACTTTGTTTCGCGAATCAGCTACGAGCCTGTCAAGCTCTCTTCGCGTAATTTTCTAACGAGATTCTAACACTGGACGCGACGAAAGATTCCGTCGAGAGTCAATCGACTTAAGCTTGTCGCCCCGCGAGATCAAAATTCATCTCTTCGTATTTGCAAACGAACGAACTCTAAATCCCCATCAGGCAGTTTGACTTCTTCCTTCTTATCGCGCGTTCTTCGTTCCGCGATCGGGATTAGACCCAGTGGGCTTTTAATAGATTCGTCGCCGAGCGTCGTACTAAGTCACACGTACATACGTGCGCATGTGCTACGTTCTAACCGCGATTTCACGCAAATTAGAAACGCGGCGAGTGTGTGCGTGTGTGTTAGAGAACTGGTTCCGAATAAAAGTCGGTGATTCGAGCGCGCGGGCTAGGGTCGCAATCGTTATTCGGGCGGCGGCTGTCAGCTTATAATCATCGCCTTGGAAAAAAGAAGAAAAAAAAGGAGAGTAGGAAAAAAATGTGTCGAAAGTGATGATATGGGTGTTATCCGGCGAACCTGGGCGTTTTGAAATTTTTTAATTAGTTTTTACAGTTATTTCAGAGACAATCCGTTTGTAAAAAGTAACAAAATTTAGTAAAACAAAATTAGTTAACGTTAAGTATTTCATATAAAAATTTATTTCCAATTGAATGATTTATTTCGTCAAAGCACAAATTTCTGCCACAATTACACACGCTAATAAACGATACATTTGATTTTCGCTGATTATCCTTTTTTTCCCAATATTTCGGCTTCGTTTATTTTGAATGTTATTTTTGAAGACAAATTTTCAATTATTTCTTTTAATAGAATCAGTTCTTCTCAATTTATTATTTTATAGTCCAATTCTTTGCATAGCTTCAAATTCTCTTAATTAACCAAATGAGCTACATATCATTCATCGAAATTCAATATTTGCCAATACCAAAGAATATACTATTTCAAAAATTTATTTACAAATCGCTCGAAATCATTATTTATTTAATAATTTTTTTATCAAATTAATAATAATTTCGAATAAATTTTGTGAATAATTATTTATTTTGAAATAAACTTCGCCCAGTTCTGTTGCACGGCAATGACGTAAGAAAAAGAAGCAAGCATCAAGTCCGCGCGTCGAGCTAGGGAAAATAATATGCGTTTGATTATCGGCGTCTCGACAAGGCCGTGTCGAGGCCTCCATTTCAGATTTCTGCCACGGCAAGAAGAATTGCCGATGTGTAGACAGGATTATTAATAGGCGTAGTAATTAATCATCGTTCGTGAAACTGATACCCGCTCGTTCGCAAGTTCTTAAGGAAATAATGGAAAGCACGTCCGCGGCGTAATATAGAATTAAATCATTAACTTTGAGGTCAGGTTAATGGTAATGGCATTAAAGCTAACGACGGTAAACAATTATGTACGTTCCTGTACGAGCGTTAAGCGTAATTTTGGCGTTTCAAACGTGTTTTGTTGTGCTTTGTAATTTTCTGCGATTTAATTCTGCGACGAGCTTCTCCTTTTCTTTCTCCTTTTTTTCATCGAATTAACTTATTTATTTTCAAAATGAATAATTTATGAGCACATACGTACAATGCCGTACGCGTGATTTTTATCTTGGAAAAAGTAAACAGTTTTTCTTGCAACATGGCCGCCGTTATTAATACCTCTTTGTATATTGATGTACGCCTATTTTCACGATTCATATTTCATCGTTGTTGAGGCTAAACGTTGTTGCATCTACGTATGTATAATATGCATACCTCGTTGCTACACCATTAATCGTGAATATGCCGTGCACGATTGCAAGCAAGTACAATATTTTTCTGTGACGATACAACCGATCCGATAGTTTGAAAAACCATTACTCTCGATCAAATTTATGATCCTCTGTGGTGGTTCTTTGCACGTACACGTGTACCTAATCTTGACGGCCTGGTATGATACGCGATAGAAACAAATTGATATTGAGAACTATCATCTTTTATAATTCGATCGATCGAAAAGAAAATCAGTCGCGAACGTGATGTATTACTTTGTATTATTTTGTGTTACTTTGTGCGTACTTTCCTCGAGGTCGTCGATAATGTTAGTTTGATATTATCACTTAAAGTGATTTTAGCGGGGATAACCCAGAAAATCGGGCCCTCTTCAGTGTAACGCTGATGCAACGAAAATTAGCGATTGGTTGATTTGGGTCGCGTGACTCGTGAGGGGGCGTGGCGTTGTCTGCTACTGAGCGATCTCGCCTGTAATTTGTTTTCTATCGATTCAAATGTCGCATTTCTTCGTTCCCTAGTCGGAACAGTTGCCTTCTGGGCGTTTCAGTGAGACGAATCGTACTGGGGTACAAGTCGTGCAGTTTTTGTAGCGATATTAATAAATAATCCTTTAATCTCATGAATCTAAATTGAATATTCGTATGTATAACGTCAGAATATATATTGGTTTGTATTACTTTGTATTTTTCTCAAGGTCGTCAATATTAAAATATATATAAAATCAAACGGTAGCAGATTTTAAAATTAAAGTCACAACGTACAACGAGGTTACAAACGCATTTATTAAGCGCCCATTTGATCTCGTGAATTTAAATGAAGTATTCGTACGTACCATGAAAATATTGAGATGGCCTGTAAAAAACTTAGTTGCAAGTGTGTAATGTATCACTTTGTACTCTTTTCGTGGTCATCGATATTAAAAGCAAAACGTCAGTCGGTAAACAGTCTTCAAAATGGAAATTTGCACAACGTGCAACGAGTGGTTACAAACGCATTTATTTCAGAAAGATTTACGTCGTAAGGATAGATCTGTAGTTAATATTGGCAAACGGTCCCGCGAATTTAAATTAAGTATTCGTACGTGACACGAAACTGTTGAGATTACCCAGCAAATGAAGTACACGTCCGGTGATGTTTATGCAAAATTGCCCTTGCCAGGGACAACGCTCGGTTGATGATTTGCAAGCGCAGCGAACAGGATTCCCAAGACGCTCGATATTAGTTACCGACGATGCCGGCTAATTCATCAAAGCCGGTAAAAACGGGATTTGTTCGTTTTTCACGCGCGCAACGCGCGAAGGTTAGGTTAGGGTGGGTTTGAAACTGGACACTAAGTAAGCACGTATTCTTATTCGCGTGCGCGCCGCGAAATGTTTTGCTTTGCCGAGAAATCGAGTGAATAGTCCTTTCATTAGTAGTGAATGCGCCGATTGTAGGGTAAGGCAGTTTTTCGCTAACATCGGTCCGATGTTATTTTTCCCATAGGGCCCAATTAAAATTCAATTGAAGTTTCCGCGCCATCTGTTATATATTCCCAAGCGGGAAAACCGCGGTCTTGCTTTTTCCTGCGTTGCCGACTGATTGTCTCTGACATTCTCAACGTCACGCTCACGTTGATGTTATCGTTATGGTACTTGCTGAAAGATACGAGTTATTCGGAAGAAGAAACGTTGCAAATGAAAATTACGCGAGAACGATTTTGAATCGACAATGCAAAGTAACACTGCTGTTTCTGATAGCAGCTGGAAGTAGCGATCGGTGTCGTGAAAAATATCGAGAAACGATAGGTACGATTCAAATTGTCGATCGGTGAACGATAAACGATATCATCTAATTTATTTATTACATTAATGTATTATCATATTAGTATATTAATATATTATGATATTATGTATATTAATATAAATATATTTTTCTAATCAATATATAAATATTGTTTTAACATCCTCATAAATAATATAGGTTATGTTGAACTGATAAAAATATATATATATATGCTATGTCCGGCCCTCAACTATTGTTTCAATCGTAACGTGAAAAAGAGCGACTATTTTCAAATATTTCACAATTATTTAATTTCGAAGAAACTTTGAAAATATTTCACACAAGTATTGGTCAGATGGTCAGTATCGTATTTATACGGATCGTATTTAACAGAGAGTTCTTCGTTATTACGAAGAATAAGAATTATTCTTCGTTATTTTATCGGACGAAAAAACCGGTGCTGTTTATTTAACGAGTAACTTAACTCTATCAGATCTTGAAGCGGCAATCGGAACCGGTTGATTGGCTAACTCGGCGTGCGAGTGTCATTCTGTACGCAGTTCAAGTATGGCGACGAATTAATTACGAAAAATCACCTGTACTCTTAACGAAAATATCATTACATAACGTGATATGTTTAAATACCCCGATTAACGCAGCGCCAGTGTTCGACACAGTTTTTTCTTAGTTTGGAACTTTGGACTCGCGGTCTATCAATTCTATGAGTATCAATGAGATTCGTTAAAGCACAATTGCCTCTATAACATCGCTATTTGTTTCTATCATCGCTGAAATATTATTGAAATTCTCTGAAACTTGTCTGCTCGAAAATTTTTTCCTCTTGGGCAACAGTGACACGTAGACCGCGGATTTTTGTGTACTTTTGAATTCTCACGAACTAGAAGCTAAATGGTAAATCAACCATAAAAAAAAATTACTTTATATTTTCCATAAATGCATAAAAATCCGCAGCCTAGTCGTATGAATAAAACATTCACACGGCAAAAAGAAAGAAAGAACGATTGCGACCGTGTAACTCGCAGTCTATTAATCCAATGATTTAAATTTTAAAGTAAAGGTGTTGCGAAACACACAGACGCGCAACGCGTTCGAGAAGTTACTTCGCCTCACTTCGTTAAAACACGAAGCATAAACGTTTTCGCTAGATATTAAAATTTCATCTGGAAACGAACTTCTCGGTGATATTTATTACGTATGTACACGCTCTTACGAATTCTGCTCTTTCACGCGAATTACAAGTACAGTGTCCCTGATCTGATTGCAAAGTGCATCGGCGGCTTCGGCACACACGAACGCGATACGTTATTCGACGAGTAAAATATCCCCGCGATATTTTTTAATTAACATTTTTCAACTATGCCACCTCACGATCTACGGCCACGTGAGCGTGATAATTTATTCGGAAATTATATCGAACAACCGTGGAGATAGGGGCCTTAAGACCCTTAAAGTCCCTTTCGGTAAAAATGGTGAAGCTCCAGGACGTTCTTCGTATCTGGTTGCATATATAATCACGCCTGGCAATTAGATACTTTCGAAGAATGTGATCCTACTTCCCTCGATACACCATCCACCGAAAGAGAGAGAATATCCCCATCCATCATTGTACCTACGTTTCTCTCGTACCGAAACTACTCGAGATTTTCACGCAGCGTGAACAGAGGCTGAGGGGAGATCGAGATTCTTGTCGAGATCTATCCGAGACGGATAGCCGGACGCATCATAGCGGCTCTTAAGTGGCTCTTGACCTCGCACTTCTGTTACGTTACGTTACACGGGTGTGTACGTCTAACCTCTCGAGCGATAACGTCATTCTCTTTTGAAACTCATCGGTGGTGAAGGCGAAATGAGAAATCGCAGCGAGTCGAGGTGTCCCAAGAGGTAGGATCAACCAAGACGTTTGTCTGATCTTCACGAAGGTCGAACGGATATGCGCTCTGTGTATTTTTAACGCCCGGTCACGTAACGGAAGGTTCAAGTATTTTCATTTACATTCGAGTGAAAGTTCTGCGTTCTTTCGTTCGTTAAACTTTTGTGGAAAGAAAACAAGCGAAAAATGTAGTTTCTTTTCTTGTTGCCCGATAGTTACTTTGTGCATTGTTTGACAATTGTGTATCTGTATTTTTTTCGAAAAAAGATGTACTTGTGTCCAACTTTTCAGACCTTGATGGCCGCGCATAGTTTACACATTTTTTTATCAGTTCAATGTGATCTATGTATTATTTGATGATTTTTGCATTATTATGTACAAAGAAATTATATGTATTCAGATTGACTTTCACACAGTACAACAAATCGCGCAAGATGGCGCACACGAGCGAGAAATCGTAGCAAGAAAACATTTAGAAACGATGTAAAAAGAGCTAGTACTCGAGTCTAGTTTTAAAATATTCTAAAATGTTTGAAATTTTACGAATATGTTTTATTTCTTGCAAAAAATTTAATTCAAGTAACAAAATGATGCGAAATAAATGAAGTTGCAACTAAGTAAGAGGTTAGGTTTCTTCAAAAGCTAAGAGGTTGGGTTTCTTCGAGAAAGAATTCGCGGCTAACACGATGAAACCAAAGAGAGGAGTTTCATTTTAGCCTCGAAATCTCGACGAGCTTGTAACGCAAATGGAAAGCTGACCGTTTGAATTATCTCGCGGAAATCAAGTTAAATGACGTGTCACTTCAAACCGTTTCATTTTCACTTCATTAGAAATTGAAACGAGAGTAAAACAAAAATTTCAAGTCTCCCAACGTTATAAAAACGATAACTATTTATCGTCTTTCTATTTGTTAACTCTTCTAATCAGTCCGAGCAGCATTCGACATTTCGCGTCTTAAAACTGAGAGAAAAAATGTCGAGTTGAAATGAGCTGAATAAAAACGTCGACTACCAGCCCGAGCATGGCACCGCAAAGGATTAATAACAATTTCACGACTATTAAATAACACGCTTGCGAGTCGAAAGCAGCGAACTAACGCAGACAGAGAGCAATAAAGTTTTCAGGTATCAGGTATCAAACTGATATTACCTCAGTGACTCACTATTAAAGACAGAGTATTAGTTTCAAGCTTTCACAATTGATAACCGATAAAACAGTCGACCGTAGACGTGCACGGTCGTTCTGTCGCCTTCTTAATAATTTACGTCTTAAAAATTTATTATCTGTCAAATTTATTAACCGGTTAATAAACAAATTGGAACGAGTTTTTTCTGATGAAACTGCAAATAAGCGCCCGGTCTATCTTTCCATCGATAGATCAAACTGTCGACTTTCTTCGAGAAATGTGATATTCCCACTCGCACGAGTGGGGAATATATTTGGTCATTTTTTTTTTTTTGCATCATTCGTTGGTGACGGGAGTTATACCTGTGTCATCTTAGACATAGTTGGCCGAAAAAAAGTAACTCGCACGAGGCACGACAGTCACCGCAGATAACGCGGGCACCGGTAGCCGTAAATGGGACAGTCAACTTCGTCGTAGATACACTGGCTGTTGTATAAATCTCAAAACTGTAAAGAGCCACTCGTCGCGATTCGCTTTATTTATTGTTGTCTATAATTTTTGGTAGAACAGGTCGATCACGAATTTTTGATGATCGAGATTAAACTATTTCCAATCTAGTTAATACCAGATAGGACTACCAAAGTGATCAAATTGACTAACTTACAATTTTCTATTGGAAATTTTACATATTACATTTAGATACTATTATATAGAATGATTTTTAATAAAAATATATTGATAGAAACTTGTGTGTATTACTTTAAACTTTGTTGTATTATTAATTCTTTCTTGTATCTTGCACTTTGTAAAAATTTTTATAATTCGTGTACTTTTAAATATACTACATTCTGATTTAAAATATTATTTTATTAAATTTTTATTTATAAATCTAAATAACAATGCATAAATCAAATTTAAGTATATCTTATCATAGATTATCAAATTGAATAACAATTTTAAACGATCTAGATTCTAGAAGAAGAATGTTCATCGAAGCTTTTAACTTTTTTTCTTCGTCTATGGTCTTTTTCATGCGAAGAAAAAGGAAGATGCCCAATGATCACTCACTTCATTTCTCATTTCTCAATGGAGCTCTACTTACAAATTTTCGTAAGAACATACTCCACGTAGAATATTTTCTCAAAATATAATATACGACGTGATTTTCTTCTGTAACTAATGTGAGGCTCCGAATCTGTGAAAACCGACTTCTTAACATGCACGCGCACACGCAAGGTCTCACTACCTTTTACCTCAACTGGTTTGTTATGATCACAAGAAACGGCAAATTATAACGTCCTCAAGGTATTTTTCAATCACGTTTTTTTAATAAACGCAGAAGCAAAGCTGTTTCGTGTCCTTTTCATTGTTTTCCTTAAACTGATTGTGAGTAGTTCACGAAAGGATTGTTCAAAAAAAGCGTGTATATTTTTCCATATGTATGCCATTTACTTTGTCGCATATAAAATTATTATACTTTGTTGTACAAATTCGTATAAAATTATTAAGTTTTAATCATTCTATCGAAAATTTATAATTATTCTATAATTATTTTATGATTTGATTATAAATATTTTATAGTTCATGTGATTATTTGATCATTCTATTATAATTACTGTGCGTAAGTAGCCAACGCTGTTTGAATCCAAGAAAAGATAAACGATTCAGTAAAAGATATTCGAAGACCGAACTTTCTCATTCGTGGCCAGTGGCCAAAGTACTAAATGGGTACAGCGGAATAATTGATTCGTGTTAGTGAATATCTACAACTCTGTACATGCATGTCAGTTTAATAACCTCGTCTGGTGAATACAAATGACAGCATCATAGTTATGATTGTATAGCCGATAGACAAGCATTCAACTATTTTAAACACCGTTTCAATTGTCGCTGGCTCGGTTATGGTCTAGACAGTAGCAAAGGTTGCGTAACATTTAATAATAAGTAATACGTACACGCACGATCTAGGATCCATGAACTTTCTCGTAACTCAATTCTAGCCCCAAACTACGTTCGAAATTCCTTCAACGCTACAACTACCGATGGCTAAGGCGTCAAATTTTCATCGGAAGCATTAAAGTAAAAAGAAGTGGAAAAAGCTTCAATAATACAATAAAATACACTACACTGATTCTTCGAGAAATGATTTGAATTTTTAAAAATACATTATTTTATGTTTAAATAAAATTTCTAACAAAAATCCTAACTTCAAGAAGTAACGTTATTCGAAAATTTTTCGAATAACACTCAGATCTAATAGATACATGCGCACTTTTAATCACTTGGGCTGGCAACTGATTGCGGACCATAACGAGTGACCAAACCATACAGAATAATTCGTCGCTTTCTTTTTGAACTCGTCAGTATGATTGAGAAGTAATAAATTTATTATTTGTTTTTCCTGGGTTATACTTAAATATACTTAAAACTGAGAAAATATTGCAATTTTGGGACAAAAAATTCTCGACATGCGTGGCACGTCATTCCAGTGCAAGAGGTTAAGAGTTTATCGACATGGCGGAAAACATAACATAACTTAAATGCCTTTCAACGAAGTTTCATTAGGAAGGCAAAGTTCTGTTATATTTCGAGATCTGGGCGTGGTCCCCAATCTCGCCATAATCACGTTCATTTTGCAAATGCTGGGGACTGATCGGTAACTGATTCCTCGCGTCTCCGGGGCCATTGTGTCGAGTTTTCGACCGCGGTCGTGTACAATCGCTGATTGTAATCTTCTTACACGGTGATTTAAGTGCTATGAGACGCAGAGACGAACGAGCGAGGCGACGTCGTTAGGCTCGCTTCCTTCGTTTTAGTTTCGTCACCGGTCAAAGTCGGCTTTAGCTCCACTAAGAGAAAGCTCCTCGCGTCGCTGTCGCCGATCTTTCGATCGCCTTTCTGGCTTTATGAAGCGTTGTCGCGCTCGATTTCAATATCGGATTTTCTCTCAACGACGACGATTTAATATCTCACGATCGAGCTAACTCCGAATTGCATACACATATACAAGCAACAAAATTTCGACAAACAGCTTCGCAGACTATCGTTGCGTTTACAGTAAATCTGGACGTTTTGAAAAATTTTCAAATAAAGTTAATTCAGAAATGATCTATTTGCAAAATAACGAAATTATATTGTTAAGTATTTTATATAGAAATTAGATTAATTTATTTCCAATGAAACAATTCATTTGTTATTTCGTGATCAATTATTTATCATTTGTCAAGATCTTTATTTGTTATTTGATTTTGATAGAAATATAAACTGGTATAACGTCCAATGTTTATATTTACTGTACTACACTTTGATTTTCATTGATTGTTCTTTCTTTTCCTTTGAATATTTTTTGGTTTCATTTATTTTGAATGTTACCTTAAAGACAAATTTTCAATTATCAAAGAAACATTATTTTCTCAAATAGTCAGTTCTTTAGTTTATTATTTTCCCAATTATTCGCGTAGCTTCAAATTTAATTGACCAAATGAATTATTATACATAGCGTCGGTTGAAAAATTCATCATGTGCCAAATACTAAAAATCATTATATCAGAAATTTATTTACAAATTATTATTCGGAATAAATTTCGCCCAGGTCTGTTTACAGAATACACAGACAGATGCAAGTATTCTGCGAACCGTGAGATTGGCTGCGTACGACGCGCCAAGTTAATGCGAGGGATTAGGGGAATAGGGGAGCAACGAGATGGTGATATTTCTCTGTGTATATCGAGTGGATCGACGTTGAAGGGCCGACGGGATTTGTACGAGTGGCAAACTGTTCGTAGGTTAATTTTGGTCGCACGAGTATTCTTTAGCGTATTAAAAACAAACGTCTAGAGGTTATCACGCAGTTACAACAATTAAAGTAACGATTTGACTATTCTGAGATGATAATTTAAATGGAGGGAGAGGGAGGAGGAACCAGTCACTCTTTTCTTCTTTTTCAAAATAACCTGTTGTAAATAACTTATTGCGCATACTCCTCTTAATTCTCCTAAAATATCGGCCCTCATCAACATCGTCATTATCAGTACCAAAGCCACTATTAGTTTCTACATCCTCCGTAAATATTGTTCCCGAGTTTATATTCCACTTTCTTGGTGCCATATTTGTAAAACTTTTTAAAGTTACAATAATAAATATTAGACTTTTGCGTACACTAAAATCTTAACTGTAACTGAGTTTAGAGGTTAGAACATGGCGGTTACTGCGCATGCCATTTATATGACGCCTAACGGCGTCATCCGTAACAGATAACGGTATTCAATTTGACGCCAAATGGCGTCATCTCTAGAGATGTAATTTCTTTACTACGAATGTTATATTTTAGTCGTCTTTTAATTCTAGCATTAACGATCTCAGTTTTTACAGCAGAAAAAATATCACGGCACAGAAAAAGGGGCACCCACATATTCGAGAACCTGTTGCAAGACACTGCGTGACAAGGGAAGATCGAAATAAAAAATACGAGAAAATACGATTTTACTCACGGTATCTTTTCCAAAAATCTTTCTAAAAACAATTTATAAATAAATAGCCCTGCTATGCCAATTAGCGCGCTGATCCTCCTACCAGTCCATCGTAAATTTTCATTGTATCGTGCAACGCGCGCAAGTAAGCTGTCGCGAGTAACGAGCGTAAAATTTGTTGATTGCACTGACACCGTGATATGCGAAACGTTGAATCGCACACTCGTACTTATTACACGTTATTTCACGGCGAGTCAAAAAGTACTTGGCGAGGGAATAAATACAAAGTCTATTGTTCCGTGACTTATGTTACCTAGTCCCCCCCCTTTATATTGTGCATTATATCATCGTACTGTTTGTGCTCCGTCACAATGAAAATGGCCCCGTTGTAAATCGCGTTGTTGCGCGGCAATAAAGCATCATCGCAGGGACATCCGGGCAACGCGCAAAGAACTGGCGCCCCCCTCAACTGAATCATCCCTTTGTCTTTAACAAAGTCTGCGAGATACGACGACGATTCACGTTTGCTGTAACACGTGATAAACTGCTCGAAACTGCCTCGAAGCTGTCAAAAATTGAACTTTTGAAAGAATTCAATTAGTGAGAAAGAGTGACAATAGAGGCAGGAAGTTTCGCTTCTCGAACAATGACCGAGTCTGTTGCAATCCAACTCTCACTACGTATTGGGTTGTCTCATAAGTAATGTCACATTTTTAGGCGTAAAATAATAGACATCTTTTTATAAGTAAAAGGAAAATTTGATTCAGCAATATATTGTCCATTATTATCACTGAAAGTGATTTTAGTGGAGGTAACCCAGAAAATCTGGCCTCTTCAGGTGCAACGCTAATGCAACGAAAATTAGCGATTGGTTGATTTGGGTCACGTGATTCGTGAGGAGGCGTGGGATAAATCTCGAGTAGGAGTGGCGTTGTCTGGTAGATCTACTGAGCGATCGCGCCTGTAATTTGTTTTGTATCGATACAAATGTTTGCATTTCAATAAAGTTTTATGGCAAAAAAGTCGTCTTCATTTCCTAGTCAGAACAGGGCCTTTCAGCGAAACGAATCGTACTGGGATACAAGTCGTGCAGTTTTTTTTGTCCGGCTTTCTTCTATCTTGTGGACCTTCCTTCCAAAATTCACTATCCTTTTCCTCGGTAAAAAATGCAGACACACAGTCTGGCATTTTGCAAGATACTCTAGAGAATTTTTTGCCATTGAGAATTTTACTTTTTAGACAGCCCAATACTTTCGTTCTCGATCTCTCGGTCGCGCCTCGTAGCTCGCGGGATGAATCAAAAGCAGGATTCTCCAATCAAGCTTCAGCAGACGTGTACTCAAGAAAGAAATCCCCTCGTGACACAGTTTTTGCTTTCGAAAGCGAAACAACTGGAGCGGGACTCTTCGAATTGTTCCAACTATCAGACAGTTACCTCGTCGAGTCGATATTCGCGAGAATAATGCCTCGCTTCGGTCGGTCTCTCCATCGAAGCGGACGAGTTCGTTTCATGGTCCGCCAAAGCTGACATCTTCTCTTTCAGGGAAAGGGGACGCGCGAACGTAATCGCCAACAGCCACGTGAGAGAGAAAGAGAGAGAGGACGACGACGTGAAGTGTTCAGTCATCGGTCGACTTGACCGCGCGTAAGGTGCCCGTCGCGGCAACGTGTCGCCGGCGATATTCGTGAAAGTCACTTACGTCGTTGCTCCTTACCCAGCCGTAAAGGGTATTCGGTGACGTCAACTTCGATTACAGCCGAATTCAATGGCAAGGTCTTTGGCCTCGCCACCTCTCTCGGTATTAAGGCCAAAGGCAGCGAGAAAAGTCTGTCGGTGCGTCCGACGTGGTCAGCCTTGACCGCTGCGTCTCACCAAGGTACCTTGTTCGCGTGTATATTTATTTATGCCAAAATTGCGAAAAACTAAGCGATCGTCCATTACTTATCATCTTGTTATAGGAGACAATAGTACAGCGATAGATGAGAAATTCATCGATTTCTAATTAAGGATCCTTATTAAGGAGGATTCTAACCTACTTATTGAGGAGGATAACTAACCTCCCTAACTACATTGATTTGACCAATAAGTCCGTTTCTAAATAAATAACACTAAACTTTTTCATATTTATTCGAAAATGTATTGATCATTTTGATCCATTACTTTTTGCCAACTTCATAATTCTGTGTCTTTTGCGGCAAAGAACTGATCCCGGTACCAGGTCTGATGTTGCCATCGGAATCGAAGATTTTTTCTCTTAAAAAATTCGGGAAAAACCATGTTTATTGGCTTCCCTAATAACCTAAACTGCCTGATAAAATTGAGACTGAGTTTATTATTAAGCCCGTTCTCAAAGAACGGATAATTAGATAACCCAAATGCCGGTGTGGTCGGTTTCGCGCGCGAGTTTGAAAAAGAGCCGCGTCGCGAAGACAATTGAAAGCAATTTACGAGGCAGCGTGATTTAAGAAGAGCAAACGAGCAAACTGAAAGGGGAATTCTCCACGCGGCGGCGACAATCCGGTGGTTTAATTTCGCGTGTTGTTGTCGCAGAGGAATCTCTCTGCTTATCTAATATCTCGCCGGTATTAGACCCCGTGTTTCGTGCGTACAATGGCGCAGGCTCCCTCCCTCCTCTCTCTCCCCGTGAGCAGAAGAATATGCGCGCGAACGAAGATAAAAAAAGGGGAAAAATAGAGGAACGAGAGAACCGAGTGAGAATAAAAGAAGGACAGGGGAAACGTACGTGCAGGATAATTCTGGAGATCGGAGTTAAAAGCGTAGGTGAGGATGAAGATAAATCATTTACACGCGCTTTTATACCATGCCGCGTGTTTACACGCCTACGAGGCCCGTGTATTAACGATACCCTGACGACGAAGATACGCGGGAAAAAACGCGCGATAGCGGATCGACGTTTCTCTGAAAGTGTCACGCTCGAATGAGTGAGACGTGTAACGTGTCTTATTCTTCTTATTCTCTTTGGCCGACAGGTTCGTTTGGCGAAGTTGACACGACCAAAATGTCCACGAGGTATAATTCAGATTAATCGAGTTATCTGAAATATATACAGGGTGGAAAGAAAAGTTTGTCCGTGGCTATCGTAGATGAATTTTACACCTCCGATTTGATGGAGATATATGTAAAGAACCTGTCTTAATCTTGAATTTTGAGATAAAAAAATTCTTTTTTTTCCCATTGCATTCTACTTGTTGCGAAGGTAAAACTTTCCCAAAGAACCATAGGTCGCAACCTAATGGTTCTCTTAAAAAAATGACAAGAAAGTTCCTTATTTATTTAATACGCGTGCGTTCTAACAGCGACTTTATAGCTCTGAATTAGGTTTCACTAACATTTGATTTATCATAGTTGTTGCATAAGCGTGAGTCTAAATAATCAAATGATAAAATTAACTGTTAAACATTCGAAATATAAATATTACATAACATAGACATTCGCGCATCCAGAACCATAAAGTCGCTGTTAGGACGCACGCGTCCGCTGTGTTAAATGATCAAAAAACTTTTCCGCCAGTTTTCATGAGAAATATTAAGTTAGTTCTTTGGAAAAATTTTACCTTCATGATGAGTAGATCGCACACAATGCAAAGAAAAAGAAATTTTGACTTTGAAATTCACGGACAAACTTTTCCTTCCACCCTGTATATGAAAAGAAAAATCTACATATTTTATCAAAGTAAAAGTCTGCCACTTTTCTACATACCGTGCTATCTGATAACTACTCTAACTATAATATAAAATATAATCTGCTTCCACAAATAACCGGTTAAGCTGTTCGATTGATGAAGATTTAATGATTTCAAATAAAGATTCTGAAATATCT
>KQ435759.1:300655-314635 GCA_001276565.1 Melipona quadrifasciata | reverse complement strand
CTGGCTGATTAAACTGGCAATATTATTCTTCAAAGGACATGTATTTTATATATATATATATATATATATAAGTATTAATTACACAAAAGTCTGTCGCATTTTTAAATACGTGTCATTTACACCAACTGTAGTATAAAATATATATGTTTTCATAAATCAAGATTCAATGATTTCAAATAAAGATTATGAAATATCTGACTGAATCGATGATATTATTTATTCTTCAAAGGACATATATTACAGACAATTTTTCAAAATCTTAACCGTAGATTATAGCTTTTCGAGTCTGTACCTGCATCACAAGTATGTAAATAAAATCGATTGCAAAAGGAATAGCTCGTTCGCGTTGCTGCTAAAAAATAGTTTGAACGTTGTATTGTAATAACGCACGATACCTATCATCGAACGTTAAATTACACAGACAATATAAAGTTTAAGTACACGGTTCGCGACTGTCCCAACACCTTAGCTGACGATACTTTAAGCGTCGAATTTCCCCCTTTGTTACTTCCATAATTATTTACTATTAAATGAATTACACAGTATATCACAGCGTATCATTATACGTTGTTTCATACTTTAAAACGCCTTTGTTCGTTTTCCGGATCGTGGTATCTTTCCGAGATTCCAGGCCTTGCCTCGCTCGATTCACTGAGGATACGTACAATCGAGATAATCGATTGTATACAACCCACAAGATTGCCGCCTGCGTTCCGACCGACTCGTTGGTAAAAGGATGCTGAATGTAAATTGATTTGCGCGGAGAGAACAATTCTTCAAACACGTTCATTCGCGTTTCTTCCTCTTTTACTATTTTTTTTTTATTTTTACTATTTTTTTTTTTTTTTTACTATTGCATATACTTTTTATGGGGAAGAAAATTGTAAGGAAGCATAATTGGACGGTGCAACTGATATAACCATGCAATAAACTTTCAGACGACTTGCAGGTTCATCAACGATTTATTCTTAGCGAGATATTTATCACGGTAGATCGATAGAACGCGTCGAATCGTCGCCGCGAGAATTATTTGAATAACCTGACTGCGCCGGAAACCCCGGTTCCTGGCCCACCTCAGGGCGTGAACGTTAAACGAGGGTTGAATGCGAGGAAACGAACCTTGAAGTATCGTCTGACGTAATAGATATGCTCCAGCACAAAAAGTTGCGCGTTAAACACGCGAGAAAAGTAATGAAGAATTGCTAATGGGCGTGCCTAGAACTGGTTTCCAATCCGGGAGTAATGTCAAACACCAAATGCCGTTTTTATGAATGAAAGTATTTGAATGTCTATCTACTTCGAAAAAAATATATGAAAAAAAAAAAAAAAAAAAAAAAAAAATGACCTTGAAGATTTCGAAATCCATAAAAAACTGACTCCATATTTTGCCTCCCTTAAAACCGTACAATTTTTGTATTAAACAATTTTTCATTAGACGCACAATTTAAAAGTTACTTCAGGTGTGTGCAAGTTACGTGAATCACCCTGTATAATTTAATGTGTTATATACAAAACAATAAGTGATTCTAAAAATATGAAAAAACACGAACACTTTTACTCATTCGCGTTTATAATTTTTTTATGACTGAACGGACATTTCAAATGATTAATGATTTTTTAAATACAAAAATTGACATGTGTAATATGTAATTTAATGTACAATGTAATACATGCATAATACATATTGTATTGTATTGTACTGTACATACAAACATATATTATACAATTGTATAATTTGTTATACAATAAATAATATTGTATAATGTATAATTATAATTATAATATTATTGTATAATGTATAAAACATAATACTGAATACAATATTAACCACTTGCGCTGGCAACTGATTGCGGACCATAACGAGCGACCAAATCGTATACAATAATTCGCTTTCTTTTTGAACTCGTTGGTATGATATCACTGAATAGGAATTATTGAAAAGTAATAAATTTATCATTTGTTTTGCCTGAATTATATTTAAATATACTTAAAACTGAGAAAATATTGCAATTTTGGGACAAACAACTCTCGACGTGTGTGGCACGTCATTCCAGCGCAAGATGTTAAGAGACTCTAAAAGCACAAAACAGTAACAGTCTCATTCATATTCGTGTTTATATTTCATTTGCCTTCTTCCGAAAATAACAAATATGCGCACTCACAATACGTAAATATATGGACGTAAGGAAGTGTCCTACGGGTGGACAGACGATATTAGAACCACCTTTCCTTCCACGCAATTATGATCAAACCACACGGCCGGTTTTAGCGTGCACGCTTGGCAACTTGACAAATGTACCAACATAATACGTAATAAAGGGGTCAGTGACATTCGTGTACGTACGTACGCACCCCATTAGTCGTAAAGTTTTCGCGTTTCGTACGACACAGAGGTGCACATTCCATCGCGGCTGGTAATGGCCGAATAAAAATGGACGCGAGTCCCAGGCACGCCATTACGGTATGGTAACCTGGAAACAACGTTAGAAGAAACTCTCACTTCGCCCAACCCGGTTTTGTGGGACAAATATAATTGATCGAGTTGTGTAACTCGTGGCGTGAGGCTGAGGCTCGAAATGACTCCGAAGCACGAACATTAGTTATGATAAGATGGCATGCCCTGTCGCTGGCTTTAGGAACCATGAGTTCTTTATAGTTGTACAATGTGCTCAGTGAATAATTTCACTCGTGTACCGACATTAAATCAGCGAGATGTGGCAGAATTTCTGACTGAATATTACGAATATAGTTACGAATATCCTCGATGATTGTTCGTTTGATCGATCAAATTTGTAATGGAAATATCGAAATACATTTTTTAAAAAAATCTATAATTGTATTTATGTTGAAATTGTATATAACTATTATACTATGAATGTGTAACTAAGGCTAATTTATTTAATATTGAAAATATGTTGCGAAAAAGAAGAAATATAAGCTACCATTTTGTCCTCTCTCTCAAAATACTTCGAATACTTATTGTAAATTGCAAGATACCAATTAATTTTTAGGTCGCGTTTGTACGCGGCACGCGACACACGGTTATCAACTATTTGTATCAATAATTACACGACTGAGTCGCACAAGTGGCTTAATTAGCCGCGGCTTGTTTAATTGAAACGAGATGTAATTTGATTTAACAACAAATATCACATTCCGCGAAATATACGCTGGAGTTGAGATTACGAAGCACGTACTCATATCGAAATATACATTAATCACAATATTAATCTATCTCGTTTCGATAAGAAGGAGAGACCGACAAAGCCAAGGATAACGGCAACTGCGTGAAATTCTTCCAAGTTCAGCATTCTTGCGGATAATAAGAATTGAAGAAATCACGTTACAAAAACTATATGTATAAAAAAAAATGAATCACTATTGAAACAACTATGCTCACAAATGCACGTGTAATTAGGTCAAGACAATATAATGGAACGTACATATTTTCGAAAGGCAAACGTCGTGTTCTACAGGGTGATTCACGTAACCTGCACACTCGAAATAACTTTCAAATTATGCGTCTAATGAAAAATTGTCTAATACAAAAGTTGTATGGTTTTAAGGGAGGGAAAATATGGCGTGTTAAATTTTTGTGAGTTTCGAAATTTCCAAGATTACCCTTATTCTTTTTGACCAATGTGGCTTAATACACTTTTACTTGGAATTTAATATTCTCTCGATTTACGATGAAGAAAATATATGGTTCAATTTTTAAAAAAATGAAGATGACCTTGGAAATTTCGAAACCCACGAAAAATTGACACGCCACATTTTGCCTTCCTTAAAACCATGCAACTTTTGTATCAAACAATTTTTCATTAGACGCATAATTCAAAAGTTATTTCGGCCGTGCAAATTACGGGACTCACCCTGTATAAACTCTTGATTTGAGTCTAAAGTCTCAATCGATTCTCAGAATTTCACACTTGCGTGTAGTTATGCATACACGTGCACGCAGTGCAAAATCCAGTCGAATTCTACTGTGTTAACAATTCCACTGTATTTGATTTGTACTTAAATTAAGCTCTATCAACGGATTACTAGCCCGATCAAGCGGTAATTTCAATATCCTGATAAAATCGAGGGGAAAACTGTGGCAAACGGTGCGTCGGATATCTATGTACGCGGAGTCAGCATGAGTAGATAAACAAAGAGGCACTATGCAAGTCCTTCGTTATCACCAAGGCAAACTGCACGAAACGAGATAGCGAAACTAGTACAGTAGAAGTGTATTGCGCGAATTAGCCCCGAAGGAAAGAAAAGGGATGAGCGTCAACTGTATTTCCAGGCCGGTAATTATGAAAGTGATCTAAGTCAAGAATTTGAAAAAAAATGAGTTTATTTCGCCAAAAATTCTTTTAAAATAAAATAATCTATAATTTCTAAGAGACTATTTTAATTGGACCTGTTTAAATTGAGTTGGTTGTTGCGTTGTTAAACAAATGGAATTCAGTTGATGTTCATTTTGATAGTGGGCTAAGTCAGTTGCTGACACTTGTGAACTTATTATTTATAATTAAAATAATTGATAACTTTACCATCAGGCACCCGGAAAAGTTGTTGTCAATTTTTATTGGTCATAATAATTGTTCTAGGGATTTTTCTGATTAACGTCTAATGTGTGTATGAGCATAAATTTTTGGTACCTGCCAATTCATTTTTGCCGAGTGATCGTAACTTTGGCTCGATAGAAATGAGAGTAAGAAAAGCGAATTACTTATACATCCCTGGATATTATTATGAACTGATAGAACTATAACTAGAGGAAAGAATTTTTGGTAGAACGAATGAAATAGAATTTCATTTCAACAAAACGGCTGGAGAAATTTTTTTTCTTTACAACGTTGCAACGTGTGATTTTTTTTTTTTCATCGTTTTATTGAAGTTGGAATATTAAGGTCAGATGAGAAAATATTGGGATTTTCGAATTTTTGTCATTTAACCCCAATACTCGACATTCGATGACACAGTAAAGAAGAAATTGTAGAACAAATTTTAGGGAATCATTATGAAGGAAAAACTTGAATCTTTAAAATAATAGTGGATCTGGTCACGAGAAGAAATTTTTTAATGTCTTTAGACAAATAATTTGAATTTTTAGAATTTTCAATCGGAAGAAATATGTTCCCGCGTGACGTAAAATCATCTTCAAAAGAAACGAACTCGCGGAATATCGAAATAGAAAGTTCGCTCTTTAAAATGAGACTGAACTGTATTAAATTTGATGTACGATCTTTTTTTACAAAGTTATGTCAGTTCAAATGATTCGCAGTACAATTTTTCATTGTTATTGGTACGATTATGCCCCTCGGTGTATTTTGAAATTTCGCCGCGAACAAAGAGGCCTTCAAGCCCCCCTTTCTGATCTTTCTTCACCTGTATCGGCGATGAATGAATCCCGTCCGAACGATTCTCTCCGCCAACGAAAAAAATTACACGGTACACTCGGCTTGTCTCTCTGACTCGACGTGGCTCTCTCGCAGCCAATAGCAATTCCTTAGTTCTACATTTACAATACGTTAGCACGCACCTACTAATAAGAGAGCTTCGAAGCACATAACAAACTGAAAGGCGAATCTTTCACTCTTGAATTCTGCGGTTACGATCAACCTGTTCGCGCGATGCCTCCAGCGTCGCAGAGAATCTACAAAACGAGTACGGACGATCAATTTGATTACAATAATTTTTGATATTTCCGTCGAATTACTTTCGATTTCTACGCGCCTGTCTTCGAGTTTTGTAGCAACAAAATTTTTCGAATATTGAAACGTTTAGGCAGAAAATTTTCAAGGGTACAAACGATCAACTAGATTTTAGTGATTTTTTTCTCGAATTACGCGTCGCGCCTTTTTTTGGATCTTTGTGTTCTTCAATTTTAAATATTGAAACACTTTTCAAGCATTTTTCCGAGTAATTTCTACGTAATTTCGTTCGTCGTTCCTAAATTTTGAAATAGTTTGTAAACAAGTTTCTGGCCGACTGGCTATAAATGAGCGCCAATATCTCATTTTATTATCTCCTTAACCATTTTAGTGCCACGGGCTTTTAAAAACCCTGTTAGACAAGTTTTATCTTTAAAATTAATCTAAATTGAGCATTTCAAGATTAAATGGCAGTTAAGCAAAACGTTTAGCGTTGACGAATTTATTTTCGCAAAATTCATAATGAGACGAAGGAATCATTAATCACAATCTATGTAGAAGTGATTACCACCGATGATATTCAATGGGACGTAGTAAAACGTACGAAACTACTCGCTACCCGTTCTACTTTTGTATCACACGCAGGAATATGGTTATAGTTGTAAATTATGTCGTCAAAAAGCGATTAGCGAAGACGTTGTACACGTAACACGATTTATGCGCGACTGCGAAACGAATTATTTTATTACAGTTTTTACAGTTGAAGTGGTAGTGAAAAGAAAATTCCAATAATTCAGAAACTCAGTATTTGATATATTCCGATAAGTGCTAGTACGCCAATATACAGTGAAGAGTAAGATAATTGTACCAGTGACAAATTGAAAAATTGTCGGTAATGTACACTGACGTAACTTTGTAAGAAAACGTATGAAACAATATTGAATAATATTATAAAATGTTGTATAACGGTCCGTTTCGTTTTGGTGAATCTGTTTTTTTTTTCTTTTAAACGTGATTTCACATCATGAGTAGAGAAAAGTGAGGATACTTTTTTTTATCGAAAATTGCAAAAATTCAAATAAAATTGCAGAAAAACTTCTTTTTGCAACTAGGTCTACCTATTTCGAGAACTGAAGTCTCCTTGAAATTTTTATGTCAGCGTTAAACGGCAAGAAATCATGGAATTCTAGCCCTAAAAGGATTTCGTCGCCTAACTCTAACGTTTCAAATTTGATAAAATGATAAAAAAAAGATCGTACAGTGAATCTCAATCTTCAAGATCATGCCAGATTCGGCAATGAAAAAAAATTGTTCAATGTTTGAATTTTTGCAATTTTCGATTAGTGGGGAAGTATCCTCGAAGCACTTTTGGAAAAGAACGAACTTGACCTTCGCACTTTAAAGCGGTAGTACACACCAAGTACACGCGTAGGTCGTTGTACGATCTTTCTTTACAAAATTGCATCAGTTTGTGTCAAACGAAACAAAATTATATCGAGAATTTACAATTTCTCACCGGTCGTTGGCTTTGTACACAGTTAGGCTTTCCAGTGTATCCAGTACAACACACTGTATCGGTGTTACACTTAACACCGGCAATTACCCACGCAATTACCAGCTGAAGTCGCAGAAATATCGCAAAAGTACGCGCGTGCGTCTAATTTCCTTCTTCACGTACGCGAAAACTTCGCAACTGGTGCAAAGTCATTAACGCTATCCTTCCGTTACCCGATTAAAATTCCAATTCTTATCGGCCAATGATACACAGCCCGCAACTGTGTGCAACTTGTAACTGTACAATGTTGTTACACAACATTTCAACAACAACGCGGCGGCGGCGACCTCCAATTATACGGCGTATCTATCAGGGCAAAAGCGAATATGCGACGCGCGGCGCTAGTATGCGAAGCAGCGTAAAACAATGAAGTCATTATTCGTCGCGAAACTTTACACCGAAACGATTGACTTTCATAAGGGAGCCCATCGCCCCCAGGGGTTTTCCTACGAAAAACGTGCTTGCAAGTTCGTTATGCCTCCCGATTCAGGGGGGGGGTCTCGAAAAAAAAAAAAAAGAAAAGAAGAAAAATTGGCAGTCCATTCGCGCATTGTTACGCGGGATAATTATGTTACTAATTAATAGCGGCCGCGGCCGGGAATAATGGCGCGTTCCCACGGCGATTGCGATCGAAAAATGCCCCCGAGAGATGATCACGGTCATTAAATCTTAAATCGGCCCCGCCGTGAACACCGCCGCGTGGAATGTTTTGTTTAGAAGCAAATTGAGCTGGGAATCGTACGATGATTATGCATCCGTACGAGTTTAGCCGGCACGGGTCATTAACATTAATAGATGCGCCGCCATCGTGCCCAACGATGCTTTCGCGCGCGCGTTCCTCGTCGAGTCGAACTTTAGGGACGCTCTTTTTAAAAAAAGAAAAAGAAATAGCGGGAAAACAGTTAGCTCGTTCTTGAGACGTTTCTGTTCTGTTGTTGTTGTTGGTTTTTTTTTTCTTCTTCTCTCCGTACTGTGTTCGAATATCTTACCATCGACAGTGTTATGGATAGTTGTTTGCAATAGATTGAGATTGATTCTTCAACATGTAAATAACAGAATATTTATATTTGAAAGATCTATCTCAACTCAGACATGGGTGTTTTGACAAATTGTCAAGCAAGATTATTTTTAAATTACTTTTCAAAGTCGTTCTCAAGACATAATCCACTCGTAAAGTAAGGAAATTATTATTGTCAAGTGTTTCGTATAAAAATTCGATTGATTTATTTCTACTTCGTGAAATGAATTATTTACCATTTGGCAGGATTTTTACTTGTTTGATTTTGACAGAAACATGAACTGTATTTCATATAAAAATTCGAAATAATTTATTCCCAGTCAAATGATTTATTCGTTGTTTCGTGAAATGAATTATTTACTATTTGCATGATATTTGATTTTGATAGAAATATGAACTGGTTTCTCGAGTCTGTAATGTCCAATGTTTATATTTACTGTTTCCACTATTCTGTGACTACGGCATAGTTGTGGCGCTTATCTAAAGACACACGTTGAAATGAATATCGCTTGATCTTTCGATGGCGATAGAAGAAATTTAGATACGCTCTGTGATTCCATACATTAACGAAACAAGTATTTGCAAAATACAACACTCCTTTCCCGTTTTTGTCATCAGTAGAGAGACTATTCTCATTTGCAACTTTAACAGATGTCACCAAGTGTTCGAGCCCGAACTCTGTCTCCTATTAAATTTCTGCCGTGATAACCCAGTAAGCTAGTAAGTTATTTTTGAACATTGATTTTCATTGATTATTTTATTTTTTTTTTTTATTTGACTGTTTTGGTTTCATTTAAAGTCACTTCAAACTTTCAATTATTGAACAAACATTGCTTCCTCAAATAATTAGTTGTTCGGTTTATTATTTTCCCAATTACTCGCGTAGCTTCGAATTCCTTTAATTGAGCAATAAATACCATCGATTGAAAAATTCAGTATTTGCCAAATGTCAAAGAGGGTTGTTTCAAAAGTTTGCTTGCAAATTACCGTTGGAAATAAATTTCGCCCAGGTCTGAATCTCAACATCTCCATTATTTTACGCGATCGAAAACATTATTGTGCAATTTCAGCGGATCTCCCTACGGAAGGTTGCCCCTCTGGTCAGGTTCATCGCAATTGTCGAACTGTGTACTTAAATCAATCGCAGTCGGAACGAAAGATAAATTACACGCGTGGCGTAGAAATGGAAAATTTGCATAAAGCGCTCGTTTCTTAAAACATGGTGCGTTGCGTAGTAGACATACACGCGCCTTGCAATCGTTTACTTTACTTTTTGTTTTCCCTTTCTTTTTTCGTTCTTTTGCCACGCTGAACGGAACGCTGAAAAGTATGCCAAGGAGAGATAAATAAACAACCGTAATACACCGCGTATCGATATGTTTGTCATAAATCGTTGACAAAACGCGCAAAGTTTATCTATAATAGTTCGTTTTCCTTTTTCAGTGAAACAAGCTCGCATATTTCTTGCAGATTGTACAAGTTTCGAAATACGCATTGTAGTAGCAAGGAACTTCGACACTCGAGCCAACATTTTTCAAAATGAAAGAAATAAGTTATATCCTTCGGAAAGGTAATCGGAGAGATTGGAAGAAACGACGGAGTGCAAAAGATTCATTGCTTACCAATTTCATACGGAGCTCCCTTTCGATCGAACAAACATCGAAAGCCTCCCACGAGCACAGGATTTTCTTCGAAAGGAACGTTTTTTGGCACGGAGAAATTTGACGAGCAACAGACCACAGTTTCACGACTTCACAGACACTTTTATTCAGTCAATTAACGCTGGTCTCTCGCTTCATTCGACTCCTCACCTATCGAAAAGATCGTCCCGAAAAACTCTCCGATTGAACGTAAACCACGCACGAGAAGATTCAATGTCAACATGACCCGACGCGTGACTTTTTCATCGAGTTCACGAGAAAGAGAGAGAGAGAGAGAGAGCTCCTCCCTCCTCGTTACGTAACGACGTGTCGCGTCTTTCGCGTCTTTCGCTCTCTGGCGCAGATCGAGGAACTCTTTTTCTTCGAGAACGGTCATCACCTAATTTCTCTCGGGCCGGCGACTCGGTCGTGTTCGACCTTCGGCGAACGGGTGCAACAGCCTTCCTTTCGGTGACGTTCCATCAGCGTCCGGCGTTTGCACGTGGCGAAGCGAGAAGCCCGAAGACGAGTAGCAAGCACGAGCGAGAACACGAGGGGAGAACACGTGGCCGATCAGGCGCGATCGGTCGTCTCTCTTAGGCGCGAGAGACGGAACGAAGAAAAGCAAGAGGGCAATGCGACCGATCGCGATTCTCTCCGCGGAACCTGGCCGAATCGTACGATCTCCAGAAGGGATCTCCGCGCGAACGTAATTACCTATGACGAAATTCGACGAAGCTCCGAGCGAGCTAGAGGGGCTAGAGGTGACTGGCCATTCGATCGGCCGATCCACGGATCCGGAAAGATTCCCTGGATCGGATGGGAAGCTGCGCGAGCCTGCCTGCCCACCAGTTTGCACGTCAGTTTGCTGCACGCGAAACTTTCGGAGCGAGAAAAGAGGAAGAAGGAGAGACGCGGAGGTGAGAAAGAGAAAGTGAGAGAGAAAGATCCAGAGAGAGAGAGAGAGAGAGAGAGAGAGAGAGAGAGAGACGCGAAAGTGCATGCGGATGTAAGTGGTGATTGGTGGAAGAAGCGAAGGGATTCGCGTCAGATTACGAAGGGGAGCGTAAAAATCCGCGCCAGCCGCGACTGTCGACGCCAGGTGACGGTGTGTGATTAGAACAAGGTCTTATCAGCGTGAGCGTGCACGAGGTACTGAACCACGGGCACGAGGTACCCGCTGCCCGGCCCCTCTTTCCCGTGGAGAAGAGTGGAGGGACAGACAGGTGCTCCAGCTTCTGTCTGTCTGCCTGTCTACCCACCTGTCCGCCCGCCCGACGCGTTTTAGGCCCCGTTCACACTCCCCGCGACTTGTGTGACACACAATCGTCGCGCGCGTGGAATATCTCTTATAAGTCGGCGAGTACGCCGCGATTCCAACCCTCCCCGAACGCGTTCAACTGGCAGATGTTGCTCTTCGAAGTTGCACGAATCTTCGACAAACTATCGAGTAACAGGGATCAGGAGTGAAATTGAAAATCTTGAAAATCTTGAAAACCGTGAAAATTTGTGAATGAAGTTCGCGGGAAGTGTTTACTGGCTGGACCTCGTTACCTCGATCGTTTAAGTTCCGTTCACACGTTTACGATCTCGCGCTTGGTGTTAAAACCTCTGTGTGTGTGTGTGTGTGTGTGTGTGTGTGTGTGTGTGTGTGTGTGTGTGTGTGTGTTTTAAACACGTTGAACTATTATAGTTACGAACTGTGCAAATACCACTTGAACGTACTTTGAACGTCGAAACGACCTGTCAGAGGTCGTTCTTGTAAATTCTACGTTTAACAAATTCTTTTTTTTTCTTTTTTTTCTTTTTGTACAAACGATAATATTGACTGTGAGAAACAAAATTTTGGAAAATAGTGTTCTACTATTTTTATTATGCATTTCCGCAGAATTAAATCTTTCTTTGTTCTGGAATTATGGTTGGCTACTGGTTTATGTTATTTCATCATTCCATCGACCTATTAAACGAACAACTATCTAACTTCCTGCCTTAAAAAATGATATAATTATATTTACATTCCTATGAATGTTTGCGTTTTAGTAACAATAATTGTTTAACTGCTCCGGAAAAAAATGTGCGCTCAGTTTTATTATTGCAACATTCGGTTATAACAGTTCGACCTTGTTTCATTTTTCTGTATTAATTTCGTTATACTTGCTTGCATAAAGTGATCAAGCTGTTATTTCTGTTTTGTATTGTATCTTCATCGATACAATTTCGTCAACAATTCATTTATTAATAACATCGTCTAGTTACACCATTCGTATATTCGATATCGTGCAATTAATAAAACTGAAAACTTGTGTCTAAGTTCCTCGTCTTGTTTTCTTTTAATCTGTTCCAACTAATCGTTCAAGGAATTAACAGAAGAAATAGACATCTTTAATCCCATTTTCTTATTAATATTTAACAGATACACCGCACGAGTGAATTTAAAAAATCCCTCGATAGATTTAGCTGCGCAGAATGATAATTTTAATGAATACTTCAATATTCGATATTTGTCGATTGAATATTTGAAAAAATATAATTTGAAGGGTCAATTAAGTTCATTATATTTTCATGGCAGCTGTAAAATTGATATTCACTGGCGAATGTTCACTACATAATTGAAATTTCTCTAATATTTTCACATTGACTCGAAATAGAAATATTTTCGAAATACTCCCCCTAATATAAATATTGTGTATATATGTCTTTTTAAATTATAAGAATACATTTCATGAATCTCTATTTATCAACAAGTAACTGGTTTCGACCTTATAATTGAATATAATTTATAAATAATAACAATAAAGTTTGTTTGAATTAAATTTTAAATAATGTTACAACTGAGGCAAATTCCAGCTGCAATTTTTACAGAAATTTTATATTTCTTTAAATTATAAGCGAATATAAAATTCATTATTTTATTAAAAAAAAAAAAAAGTTATTCATAACACTTTAATTACTATTTTGTAATACAACCTACAGCAGCTTTTGTGATATTTTAAGATCTTTTATGGCGTGATAATTATAAATAAATGATAATTTTTATGCGCCTAAATGCAAGCTTAACATCATCCGACTTCAAATACATGGTGAAATAATTATTTTTTTACTTGTGTTTTCATTATCCATTGCATTTCAAAAGATTCATTCAGAAATTTCTCGACAGAGGGCATACTACATCAACTATAGTAATTTGCTAATATCCACTATGTAATATTAATTTTTTAATTGTTACTCTTCAAGCACATTTATTCATACATTACAGTCTAATTTTTCAAACAATTTGGTAGTGTTAAAACATCAAATTTAGTAGATATTTCATTAATCCCTAAATCTACCTTTACACATGAAATTAAGACTAGACTGTTTACTTATAAAAAATAATTATCACAATATACCTATTAAGAAAAACAAATAATTGAATTTCTGAAGCTTCAAATAATGAATTTCTTTTTGCTTACTTTCTAGATCGTGTTCAAGTTCTAGGGAAATTTTAAGGTAGTATCTCATGTGACTCGAACAATTTTTTCCAATAAATGAAATAAATATTAAATATGGATAATTCTTGTTGTTATTTCGTTTATATGTTATATTATGTCTAATCTTCGTAACATATTAATTATTAGTCAAATTTAAAATTTCAATAGAAAGCAGCATAATCATAATCCCACTCCGCGCAATCGTACGTTAATCGTGAACATGCGATTTTAAAATTTATTCAAAATGTGATTCGTGTGAAATTTTGCAACAAGCAAAATGTAAACATAAATATGTGAAATGTGCGTGTAAACATGCGAATTTTTTACTATTTTTATTTGTTAATTGTACAATAATTGTGTAACGTTTATTTTAACTAAAAAAGGATAAATAATGATTGATAATTTTGTATATAAATGAAAAACTTTTATTTATTTATTTATTTATTTATTTATTTGTTATGTAATTGAATGATGAATAAATGTTAATGAATTAATTATATACATAACTTATTAATTTGTAAATATGGAAGAATAAAATTGTTTAACTGAATTGTACTAAAGTAAAAAGATACAAAATAATGTATCGTATATTTGGAAATCATGAATGAAAATTGTATAAAAATTACGTGAAAAATTCATATATCTAATCATG
>KQ435759.1:259952-278772 GCA_001276565.1 Melipona quadrifasciata | reverse complement strand
TTTCTACATGAATAGAATAAATTCCAAGTCCAAAATAATGCGAATAAACATCAATGATTTTAGTTTTAATTTCCAATATCTTTTGTAAGAGGAAGACGGAAAGCAAAAGTTAACCGATACGGTAAAATTATAGGATTAACGTTAGTAACAAGTTCGGAACCTATTTTCATCCGGCGGTGTTATTTTTATTCGACCGCGGGGCGAACACAGTTTAAAATAAACGTCTTCTAGTAACATCTGGATATCTCTGCGTCTTTTTTAATACAATCCGGATGCAGTGCCAGCCTCAGTATTGCATTAGAATTATTTCGAAAGAGAAACCGACAGTCAAAAACACTTCGACACGCACAAATCTCTGATATCTCAAAGAGAATCGTATACACGTTATATTATTTTACACATGTATGTATTATTATTGATATTATTCGTAATTTTCTCTTCGTATTGCAATTACTCATTAAAAGTTATCTGCCTGAACAATGACATTTCTAATCTAAAGCAATTTGTAATTAATCATTTTTTAGCCAAAAAATATGACAAAAACGACAAATCTGACTGCACAGGAATGGAAGGAGAAAGGCAACGTAGAATTCAACAAAGGGAATTGGTCAGAAGCTTTAAGTTGTTACACAAGTGCATTAAAGCTTGCAAATGAAGATAATTCTGATAAAGCTATATATTATAAGAATCGCGCTGCTACGTATTTAAAACAGGAAGAATATAACAAAGCAATTGAAGATTGCGATAAAGCTCTCAAAATATGCCCAAACGATCCAAAAGCGTTGTTTCGCAAATGTCAAGCGTTAGAGGCACTAGAAAGATATGAAGAGGCATATCGCGATGCGAGATACATCATTTCTGCAGATCCTGGCAATAAGGCGATTCAACCTATTGCTGCGAGATTACACGAAATTGTCCAGGAAAGATACAGACAAAACTCTCGTGTCAGTGCCAAGGTTTGTACATTATATGATGTAATTATAAAACATACTTTAAAATTTGCGCATAGTCGAAATCATAAAAATATTTCTTTCTCTGATGTAATTCAACATATTTTTTGCAAAGGTGGCACAAATGATGGACATAGCTTTTGAGATAAAGGGAGATAATGAAAAACGAGAGACAGCGATGAACAATTTGCTCGTTCTTGCTCGAGAGAGAGCGGGAGCAGAAATAATGTTTAATGACGGAATAGTCTCTAAAATAACAAAGATACTTAAACTTGAGAAAAATGAGGATATAATAACAATTGGTGTCAGAATTATTGCGGAATTATGTCAAAATAATATTGATAGAACTGAAAATATTATAAGGCAAATTGGTATACCATGGTGTTTAGAACTCTTTAACAGTAAACTTGTAGAAAGAGTAAATGCTACTCAATATTGCTTACAGGTTAATAAATTTAATAAATATAAAAAACTATTATATTCAATGTTCAAATGTATATCTACTTTCTAATGTTGGTGTTTACAGACAATACTAAACACCTATAGTGGAATGACTAACAAACCAGATTCAAAACCAAACAAAGATTTGTGCGATAAATACAACAAAGAAATAGATACTATTCTATCTTGTTTATTGTACAGTGTTACAAACAGAACAATTTCTGGACTAGCTAGAGATGCAATTATAGAACTCATTATGCGCAACATTCATTATACTGCATTAAATTGGGCAGAACGATTAGTCGAACTTCATGGTTTACAACGTTTGATGGAAGTAGCTAGTGAACTCGAAGAATATAAATATGAATCGTCAATGGAAATTACATCATCTACTAGAACTGTAACAAGCGTTTGTTTGGCAAGAATTTACGAGAATATGTATTATGATGCAGCAAAGGAAAAGTTTAGGAATGCTATTGACGAATACATAAAAGATAAACTACTTACACCAGATATAGAATCCAAGGTATCTTTTTAATCGATAATAAAATGTAGATACATAACATATTTCTTTATTTCATATTTTTTTTCTTTTATACAGGTTCGTGTTGTAGTTGCAATAACAACTTTATTGCTTGGTCCGCTAGATGTTGGGAACGCAATAATTGCCAAGGAAGGTATTTTAGAAATGATACTCGTTATGGCAGGCGCAGACGATGTATTACAACAAAAAGTTGCTTGTGAATGTATCGTTGCTGCTGCATCCAAAAAAGACAAAGCTACTACAATTATCAATCAAGGCGTGAATATATTAAAGAAGCTGTACCAATCTAAAGATGATTCAATCAGAGTGCGTGCTTTAGTAGGATTGTGCAAATTAGGTAGTTCAGGTGGTACAGACGCTACAATAAGACCATTTGCTGAGGGAGCAACGAAAAAATTGGCTGAAGCTTGTAGAAGATTTTTAATTAATCCCAAAAAGCAAAAAGATATGAGAAAATGGGCAGTAGAAGGACTGTCATATCTTACTTTTGATGCTGAAGTCAAAGAGAAACTAATTGCAGATGTTCAAGCAGTTCAAGCAATGATAGAACTGGCCAAAACTGGAGACCAGTCTGTAGTTTATGGTGTCGTTACTACATTAGTCAATTTATGTAACGCTTACGATAAACAAGAACTTATACCAGAAATGATCGAATTGGCAAAATTTGCGAAACATCATATACCAGAAGAGCACGAGCTAGATGACATAGATTTTGTGAATAAAAGATTAATTGCATTAGCTAAAGCTGGTGTAACATATGCATTAGTCGCACTTTCTAAAACAGAAAGTCAAAATAGCAAAGAACTAATAGCACGTGTGTTCAATGCAATTTGTAGTCAGCAGGATGCACGAGGAATTGTAGTTCAACAAGGTGGAGCAAAAGCACTCTTACCATTGGCTTTAGATGGCACGGATAAAGGAAAAAAACAAGCATCTCAAGCTCTTGCGCGATTAGGAATTACGATAAATCCAGAAGTTGCATTTCCTGGACAAAGAATAATGGAAGTAGTTCGACCATTTATAAATCTCTTAAATCCAGAATGCTCTGCACTTGAAAACTTTGAATCTTTAATGGCCTTATGCAACTTGGCAAATGTTAACGACAGTGTTAGAAAACGAATTTTGAAAGAAGGAGGTTTCCAGAAAATCGAAGCATACATGTATGAAGATCACGAAATGTTGCAACGTGCATCTACGCAGGTTATAAATAATTTAATGATGTGCGAAGATACTGTTAAATATTATGAACAAGAAAACGATAGAGTTAAATATCTAGTCATTCTTTGCGAGAATGAGGATTTAGACACAAGCATGGCGGCAGCAGGAGCCTTAGCTATGTTAACGTCAGTTAGCATAAAATCTTGCATTAAAATATTTGATACAAAAGATTGGTTAGAGTCATTACGTTATTTACTTGCTAATCCAAATTCTGATTTACAACATAGAGGAATTGTAATTGTTTTAAATATGATGAAAAGTACAAAAGAAGTAGCAACTAGAGTAATCGATACCGATATAATGGAAATTTTAATGGCCTTGACAAAAAGTGATACAGTACAAAATAAAAAAATTAAACAACTAGCAGCTGAAGCATTAGAAGCTGCAGCAAAATGGGAACTTATTAGAAAAAGTGAAAACGAAGGAGAATCACAAAGAGAATCACAAAATACAAACAATTTAGAAAATCTTGAATAAATGTGTACACTACGTACTTCAGTGTGTTTCCTACGGTGTGTAAAGAAAAATAACCAACAATGAATATTTGTCATACCATAAAGTGCCTAAGAAAAGATAATCAATTTCATCTTTTGTTTATAGCAAACAATATAATAAAACAATTCAGTACTTAAATATTTCAAAAATATAGTTAAATTCCAAGAGTATTGCATTTATTAATAATCTGATATTAAGTAATATAATTATAAAAAATATAACAAAATTATTTATTTACCTTAATATAAATAATAATGTATATAATATGTGTATACACTTATGTATATATACAAGTTTCATAGTGTGCAATATTAAATTTAGTATTATTTAATTATAATATATGTTTGAAATATAAAATTAAAAAATTTTTAGTGTAAAAATATACGTTATAATTTCAAAAATGGATGATTTAAAGCTTGATCCGCAGTAAGACGTGTTTTATAGTCCAAATCCAATAATCCTAATACAAAATGGTAAGCTTCTTTTGGAAACTGAGCGTCCAATGATACCTTAAAATATTGAATAGATATTTTTTAACATAATATCCTTAGTACATTGCATTACATGTTATTTAAAAACATGAATATTATATTGGATTCTTTAATTATATTTATGAGTAAATTTTAAATTTAAAAAATACCTTCTCGCAAATGTTATGATCATTACTATCTAACAAACCCTTATTTCTTTTTTGTAATTTCTGACATAAAGACACAACATCAACCCCTGGTATATCTTCATTAAAGATAATTTTCTTTCCTGAATTATCAAAAAAAAAAAAAAAATAGCACATAAAGTAAATAACAAAATGATAAATTTAAACAAAATAAGGTAAACAAAAACCTCAATTAAAAAAAAAAATAATTGAAAAATAATTCTTTTTATACCTAATTTGCGCGCACACTGTTGCATTTTATTTGATCCAAATATAGTTGTTATTTCTGCTAAAGCAGTACAGTCATCTGGAGAATGAAAGAATGGTTGAGTACCACTAAGAATACATAACATCATTACTCCGCTTGCCCAAATATCAATTGCTGGCGTTTGAGAAGGATGTTTTAGTAAAACTTCAGGAGCACGGAAACCTGGTGTCCCAGCTCTGGGAGCTGTCTGTTCTGATCTTGACATACATAATGAACAAACTTTTGCTTTACCAAAGCAGTAACATTTCTCTTCTGTACTTTTTTTTCTTATATTAAAAGAAACATTTAAACTATTCTGCAAAAGCATTAGAAAAAATAATAATATATATGTTATATATGTGTATACAAAAACTTTTTCTATATAATTTTTCACAAATAATTCATATATTACTTCATCTGATCTTTTCCGTTTAGTAACTTGTGCTTCAGAATTAAGTAATTTAAGATTGTTAGATTTCTTTTCTACTACATATTCTTGAGCTAATCCAAAATCAACCAATAAGTATCTGTAAAAACAAAAAAAAATTACAATGATATATTCATATAAAAAAGAATTTATGCTACTTTACCTTTTGTTGTGTCTATCATATAAAAAATTACTAGGTTTGACATCTCTATGTATAATATTAAATTTATGGACCCTTCGCAATGCAGTTAATAATGCAATCATATAATCTTTTGTTTCTTGTACAGTCATATCTTGCACATATTCCTATTTAATGTTATTAAATTTTAATATTGATAAACTTTTGTTTGTGATATAAAACTAAGATAAGACAAAAAGTATCTTACCGCAAATTTGTCATGCCTCATATATGGCATTACAAATACTACTGTTTCAAAGCTTCGTAAACATAATTCTAATCCAACTACATAATCCTTTCCTCTAAAAAAAAAGGAACTGTGATTATTCTTTTATATACATACTGTTTAAATTACAACCAAGTTTAAATTATCCTACCCTATTTGTTGCATGCATTGTAATTCTCGCTCAATTTTTTCAGGATGTCTAGTAGGAACTAAATATTTCAATGCAAATTTTTTAGAACCATCAGATAATTTTAAAGTGGCTAAAAATACAGAACTGAAAGTTCCTTCTCCAACTTTTTTATGTATATGAAATAAATCTTTTATCAGAGGAACTGTATTTTTAACAGTAACATTATTTTCTGAAATGACATATTACTAAATATTTATTCATTTTTCTTTTTTTTGCTACAATTTCAATGAATTTTTGTAAATGAAATTCCTCACCATCATTATCTTTCTTCATCTGATTTTTTCCTTCCATGATCTTAATGTATCATTTAGTCCACTTAATGAAACCATTTAAAGATTATTTAGTTTGATAGATTATTAATTTCATTATTTGACATTGAAAAATAAATTGTCAAGTGTACGATAACCTATTAAAAATTGGCGCCATTCTAAGCACTTTAAACATGCAAACATTAATAACGTAATGAAACAAACATATCGTATTAATAAGAAATGTATAGATTTGAAATCTAATTACTACAAAATTTTATTAAGTCATGATGAAAAATTCATACGTTCGTTATAACAAATTATGACAAATATTAATTACGATTTTACCTCTTAGATTAATTTCTATATTTAATATGTAAAGATGTAATAATTATTTCAAATTTATCCATATATTACCACAGATTTATAATATATATATATAAACTTCTTGTAAAAAATTTTTTAGAGAATATATTATTTTGGGTAACATGTATTTAGGAATTCTTATACATACAATTGTATACACATGATGATATGTACGTGTGCACGTAAAGTAACAAATTGGTACAGTCATTATTAAAAGATATTCCATATATGTTTATTATTTTAAATATAATATTGTTATACACAATTGAGTAACAATAATAATTAATATACAATTAAAATACATTTTAATTTATAACTTAAAAAAAACTCTAAATTTCTTTAGAGTACAGGTTAGACTAAGAAACATACTGGCATCTTAATTGAATTAAATTGATATATTTTTACTTACTATATTTACATAAATTTTTTTTTACAGATCGCATAAATATTACAATTTTAAAGAAGCAGAATTTAATTATTCAAAGCAATTAAGATATGTGTTAATCTAACTGTGTCTATTATAACGAATAAAAAATTTTGAAACAAATATGTCTAATACTAATTCATCCAAATCATCAACATCATTGTTGGAAACAAGTGAAAATACAGCTATAAGTGACATGGATTTAGACAACATAGCTCGTTATGTTATTGGCACTCAACAAAGATTTAGAGAAAATATTATAATTCCAAGAACTGTAGGTCCTGTACAACTTAAAACTAATGAACAGAAATTAATAGAAAGTGCGATGGAAAGTTGCATCTTTAAAAGCATTGCGAGTTGTATCATAGGTATATATATACGCTTATATTACGCTGTAAAATAAGCATTATTTATATTGGTATAATTAAAAAAAAATTAGATTTTCAGGGTATGGTCTAGGAGCTGCCATAGGTTTATTTTCATCCAGTGTAAATCCGAATGTGGCAGCTGTTGAAAAACAGCAAACTGTTCGTGAAGTTTTTAGAGAAATGAAAACTACAACGCTAGGTTATGCAAAAAATTTTGCTGCAGTTGGTTGTGTATTTTCAGCAATTGAATGTGCGATAGAATCGGTAATAATTCGTTAAATTCAATATAAAATTATAATTTAACTTATACTTATCTATGTATCATAGTTTCATTTTATAATTTCATTTCATTATAGAGGAAAAAGTGATTGGAAGAATGGAACATATGCCGGTGGTTTAACAGGTGGAATAATAGGATTGAGAGGTATTATTTTATATTAAACTTATCGTATAAATTTAAATATTTGTAAGTATACATAAATGTAGTCTTATATTTTAGCTGGTGTAAAAGCAGGTTTGATTGGAGCAGCAGGTTTTGCAGCATTTTCAACAGCAATAGACTACTATATGCATCGATCTTAAACAATGTCGTAAATTATAATAAGATATATATTTGTATAAAAAAGGTATAAAACACTTTGAGTATACCTGTACAATACATATAAAAGCACAAAAATGTTCTTAATATAAAAATGCATACATATAACTATAATAGAGTTAAGAAATAAAATAAATTCGCATAATACATCGATATTCATTTTACCTATATATAGATCTGCACTTTTTAATACAATATATCAGTTGAATTTTTTCGAGACACAAATGAATTAAATGACTACTAGTATATATTAAGTAAAAATAAATCTTATTTAAATATGACATATTGCAAATATATGAAAAACTACATTTTATATTTAAAACTGTTTATCACAGCAAAAAAAAAATAGTCTTTAATTTTTGGATATGTTGAATGATTATTGACATTTAATATTGGCAGTCTTCAAAATGTTTTATATAAAAAAATATACATAGAATGTTGGAAGATATGCAAATTGTACATCTTTACTCATTTGTTTGTCAATTGTGTAAAATATCAATCTTTGTAAAATGTCATTATGTGTATCTACACAATTTATATAAATACCTTTCATTAGATTCATTAGATCATTATATCCACGTTGTATCTTATCAATCTTTGCTTTTTTTTTTAATGAGAATCTCTACATTTTATTATATTTTTATATTTCAGTATTGTAAAAATTCTATTATACCGAAATCAATATTCTATTTTTACCGAATATTATCTGTACTACCTACATTTGATATTTTAAAAAGTATAAAATTTTTTATAATTGTTCTATTTTATAAAAGGATTATATATTATTTTTGATATTAGCATTTTAATAATGGAAATTGTAAATCGTTCTATTAAAGAAGAATATGCAAGGCACTTATTACACATATGTTTTGTAATTATTAAATTATAGTTGCTTTAATCTTTTGTGTTATGAATTTACTTTCGGTTTTGTTAAAACACTCACTTTATTAACTCTAGTTCTTTGAATAAAAAATATCCAATAAAAAACGTATCTTTTTTTAATTATGTTTGTTAAAAGAAAATGCTTGAAAATCATACTTTGTGTTTTGGATAGCATATTAATTGATTAATACAATTTTTGGCACCTGCAATGGTGAAGAATTGATTTTTTTCCACACATGTGTGCATATGTAATTAAGGTTGCTGTTGTTGCATTTGTGCCTGCATTACAGCCACTAATTCTTGCATTCGTCGTAATTCAGCTTCTTTCTCTTGCAATATACGATCCTTTTCTGATACAGAATTACTTCTCTCAGATTCCGCAATTCTGTTGATAAAAAATTCAGATAACAGATATGTTCCAAATATTTTCTTTATATTAATAATAACGTCATACTTACGTTTGTCTTCGAGGTGGTACAGGAGCTCCTTTTGCTAGTCTTTCACTGCGATAATTTTCATAATGTACCTCCTGAGTTACTTCCTGTAAGTCTTGCATATGTGTGCTACAAATAAACACAAAATAATGAATAATGTAAAATAATGAAAATTTATTTTAATTGATATATTCTTGTAAATGACTACTACATACATCAACATTGTTCTCAGTTTTATAAAGTCACAATGATCTGGATTTTCTACTTCAACCACACCCCATGGATACAATCGTCCACGTACTTTACGTCCCTTTACTTCTAATAAAGTATTTGCTCCACATACAGCAAACGGAACAGCTTCTTTCAATTGTCTAACTTGTTCTTTGTAGTCTTCATCTTCGTCACTATCACAATCTGGTAAAGGATAAATCTTTATGCCACTGCCTTCAATTTCCTCCATAACTCGTTTTTTTAAACGCAATACTTCTTTTTTTGTAAGTACATCAGCTTTTGCAATTACTGGCACAATGTTAACTTTATTATGAAGTTGTTTCATAAATTCAATATCCAAAGGTTTTAATCTATTTTAAAATGAAAAAGAAATATGGAGATTTTTATACAAATAATAACTGTAGTTAACTGCATAATAAAATCAAGTTATAGTCAATATATCTTACCCATGGCCAAATGGAGAAATGAAGTAAAAACAACAGTGTATTCTATTATCTACTATATTCCTTCTATTTAAACCACTTTCATCACGTAAAAATCTTTCAAACTGATCATCTATATATTGTATGATAGCTCTAAAACTGTCTGTATTGTCAATTGCATCTCCATAACCGGGAGTGTCAACAACAGTTAATCTAAGCTTCACACCTCTTTCTTCAATCTCCACAGTTGAAGCATCAAGTTTAACAGTTTGATTAGTTTTTTCTGTTGAAGATATTCAGTTGAGATACACGTAATATATAAATGTATAAATGAAAACATAAGTAAAGTTTAATTTACCTATAGCGTCAGGAATCACACGTTCTGGATATAAATCAGTAAGAAACAAACTGTTTACTAATGTAGACTTTCCAAGACCAGACTCTCCAACAACCATCAGTGTAAATTCAAATCCTTTTTTCACTGATTTCCTATGGACTTGATTAGGTAAGTTTGCAAAACCCACGTATCCAGGTGTTTCAAGACTAGCAAACTATTGAAAGCGAGATAAAGATTGAAATAAATTAAAATTGTATCAAATCTGTAACTTCATTCTGTAACTATATGTCGCTCAATAAACGATCCCCCCTTTGTAATAACAAAACGCGCAAAAATATCTTGTCCAAGTTTCATTTACGCTTCAATTATGTTACACTCACCGTTTTTACGCTTTCACTAGACATTTTTTCGCATCGATTCAATCTAACGATGGGAAAAAGTTAATATAGTTACGAGATGTGCTTTTTTTTAAAATATTATCAAGAAGAACTAGAAACGGGATATATGTGTGTTCATGTATACAAATTTCAAGCCAACAGGCGCTGTATTGTGACAGAAGGCATTATCACAACCATACCCGAAATATACAGCACGAGTAAAACGAACAATAGGTTATTTGAATAAAAAATTTGCTGCTTCAATCGACATCACTCCCCTATTATCAGCGTGCATTGAATAAATAACCCACGTTGCATTTAAGAAAATGAAACGGTTCTATCGTAGATTCATTGAATATGAAACAGAGATATTGCACCGACTATACAGGAAATGTTATAGTATATATCTGTGCTAGGGAGAAGGAGGGGTATCCTTAATAAGGGAGAAGTTTAGGCGTGGCTACTGAAATAAACTTTGATATTCCATAAAACGTACTATAACTATAATTTCGCTTTTAAATTACAAACTTCTTTGACATGAATTCATGTTAATTACTTAAACTTTAAGTACAAGATATAATAATTGGTCTTAATAACTTGTATACTTGTTTGATAATTAAGAGCTTATATTGAAATTAAATATTAAGTTGCTCTTATTTTTAAGAATAACTTACAAAATACTACGAATATTATACCGTTTTCGCAATTGAAATTATACATAAATTTTATTCTTTTTTTCCCTTCTCCACTTTTTTAAAGATACATTACACAAATAGAAGGCAAACGGCTACTTTATTCAGGAAATAGTATCATATACAAGCATAATTTTTATATAATATTTGTCATTAATTCAAGTTCTTTTCTTTATTTATTATCTCATAATCGATATCTTTTCAAATGATCAATATTTATTACTAGCATAATTAATTAGTCCATTATACAATATTAATGAGTAATAATCGACACGTTATCCTCATACCATTTAGTGATGTATAATTTCTTCAATCACTCAAATACCTTTCTATTCTTTCTAATCTTTTGTTGTTATTTCACAAGCGCGTAAATAATTGTTTAATACTTCTAATCATATACGACTTTTTATATTAAACAATTATTCATAAATCATTTTAATAAGCACATACAATGATCGGTATTAAAATGAAACATAAAAATTATAAGGGAGGAAATGAAAAAAAGGACAATGTTTCTTGTACTCCTAAAAACAAAGATTATTCGAGTACAATATTATTAGATCAGTTTTTATATGGAATCAAATATATATATATGGTGACAGTATATATTTTTTTTGTAATAGTTTGTACACATACCATCAATATTATTATAAACTGATACAACACCCAACATGAAATTGACGTGAATATTAAAATGTACTTTCCGTATCACATCATTATTTACGTGTATACATACATACATACATATATATATATATATGTGTGTGTGTGTGTGTGTGTGTGTGTGTGTGTGTGTGTGTGTGTGTGTGTGTGTGTGTGTGTGTGTGTATATATACACATAGAATTCAAGTGCTGTGTGCACGCACGTGTGTACATACGTACATACATACATACATACATACATACATGCATACATACAAACATACATACATACGTACATACGTACATACGTACATACGTACATACGTACATACATACATACATACATACACATATATACATGCATACGAGTGCGATTGGTCATATGTATATACATAATTACACATAACCAATATTACTCAAGCATGCACGGTGCACACTTGTTTTTACTTTAAATTCCAAATTTATTGTTACAGTTTTTTCAAACTAAGACATTAGTTTAAATAAAGGACACTAGATGAAAAACCTTTATTCTTAATTAAAAATGCCAAATGTGTCGAACTTAAGAATCTCATTAAATCACTTTTCATCGTTATTGTGGGGGAAGACTCCCCTTAGGGGTAAATAAAAATTATTACAATTTCATCTCCGAAGAGATTCTCCCCACTACATTCGAGGAAACTAGGGGATCTTGTATTTGTTTCCAAACGTTTCTTTGTTGAAGAAGTTCCTTCCCTAGAGTTAGGGAATCAGAAACTAATAATGATAATGTTTACTTGTCGTCAGTATTAATTTTTTCCTCCCGAGGTTTCGCGCCACCATAAATCGAACTTGATTTACTTGATTCTGCAATTGCATTTATGGGGTCCTGAATTGTTCTTGGTGCTAATACTAGACGCTTTCTTCCACTTGTGTCAGCTACAATGAGAATATTAAAATTATATTTATCGTTTTGAAGACAACATCTTAGCAAGATATTTGTATGTAAACAAACCTGGAGGTGGATCTTTATGGAACGGTTCATCATGAAATGGTTTTCGTTCAGATCCAGTTCCACGAGGAGGAGGTGGTCTAGTGCCGTATGATCTAGACGATGCATTACGCGCCCATTCTCGACTACCACCTCCTGTATCATCATTAAACTGACTATAGTTAGCCCGGTTACCCCTCATGTCCCATGTACTACCTTGTCTACCAGCATGGCCTTGGCCTTGACTTTGACCTACATAACCTCCTGCACATTATCATTATATTGAATTTTAATTTTTGGTACCAACATATACATGTATAGTATAAGCAGTATAAGATTTCATTTTGTACATAAAACAATTATTCAAAGGAAAATTTAGAATTTCGCATTGAAACATTATTACTTATTGTTTATCAAATTAATTTGTAACGCCCGGCTTAAAATATGTCATGATATACGTTATGCAAAGCATAACGCTTACTAGAATACATAGATTTGCTTCCAAAATCATCACCATATCCACTACGGCCACCGTCTCTCCCTCTAAAGCCTCCTCCACTGCCACCACCAGTGCGACCTCTTCTATCAAAACCACCTCCTCGATCATTTCTTTTACCCTCTGCTACATCTATTTTTATAACGCTATTGTCTACTTCTACTGCGCCGTCCATTTCCAATGCAGCCTGTAAATCTGCCAACTCTTCAAATTCAACATAACAAAAGCCCTTAAACCTGCGAAAAGGGAAAACGAAACAAGTTAGAAAAACATAAATGTAAATGTAAAAATAAAAATGCTCTTCTGCCATCATACAAAAAGTAACTCATACCTATCCGTCTCTTTATCCTTAACCAATCTGATTCCTTTAACATTAAGTTTCTTAAAGATTTTATCAACATCTCCTTGTACAATTCCATTTGGCAGATTTCCCACGAAAGCGGTATAAGGTGGTTCAGTTGGCAATGGTTTTCTGCCACTTCGAAATCCACCACCATAATCTCTGCACAGAAGGGCAATTTAGATTCGTAGAAAGAAACTCTATCGAATAAAATTATTGTATCATAAAATAGCATAAGCACCACTCTTGCGTTTTATTATTTTTTTAACCTCATTTGACAAAAGAAATAACACTCGGATTCGACACAGTAAATATTTACTGCCCTCCAAATTACACAGACTTTGTATTCGTTCGTCAAAAATGAACTAGAGAGCAACAACAACGCGTAGAATCTTACAGTTCTGACACTTATTCGGGCACTCTCTCGATTCTCAACGCACGTATTTCAGCTCGAATAACATAGAGTTAATTATTTCTGTCTATCGTGTCAGACGATGTTTTTTATGAAACGACGCATGTATACTTCACAAACATTTAGTCAATATCGTCGTTAATAACGATACGACTAGATCATGCTATTGTTTGGTCGGTCAAAATAAAGCCGCGTGTCGGGAGGCACCATATCTGCAAGGTGCTGCGCTTACACTCCAATCGAAATTCACTTAACCTTAAAATCGTGGAATTGTCGAAGGGGCGGGGCGTTTCTTTATCAGTACGACGCACCGATCAAATTCCACCCTCGCACCATACCGAAAACTCTTAATAACCGTCGTACACGAATGAAATTGTAACCTATACTTGCCTTGAATCTTCGTAACCACCTCGGCCAGCCATATTGGATATATGCAACTGACCGGGACCGCGCGGATCGAGTGCAATACTATGTTCAAGATGGCACTATTCTAATCACTAGAGAATTTGAATTCACGAGTCCATGCGAATTCGCTTTAGTTCAGATGCTTCTGTTAGCGAATTTTTGACGATACTTGGTTATATTTTTACGGACGGTTAAATTGAGATCGATTCTTTTTAAAGAAAAGTGATTTATAAAAGTTATTTATATAGTCGAATCGCACAATGTTACTGAAAATTTTCATTTATAGCAATCCAACGATTTTGCAGAGATCAGCGAAATTTCTCAACGAGGTTGACGTTCTGTAATTTAGAAACTTTTGAATTTAATTCGATTAATTTTACATCACTCCCGTGCTCGTTTATTTCATTTAAACGACGATTACTGAAAAATTGTTAAAAGGCAAATTCGTTCGATTGTTTTTATATATTTTTTATCGAGATGCGTATTAGACTAGCGTAGTTTCTAGTTAAAATAAAGCAAGATGGCAGACGAGAGTGTGCACATGGTAGAGGTCGGTTCAAATGACTCGAGAATGAAGGATATAAATAAAATGGATTGTGCAATCTTTGATTATTTTACTAAACTCAGAAACGAAGTGGAGTCTGAAAGAATACAGGGTGGAATTGCTTTGTTAAAGTATTTGATTCAACAAAATTCAGTAAGTGTTTATTTGCAGATAACCTCGAAGTTTAATGATTTTTGCACGAGACAGTGAGAAATAATCACTGTTTTTAATCGATGACACATTTACGAATTTACAATTGTTCAGGAACACAACGAGAGCCAAGAATTTAAGTATGCCATGAAAAGATTGATTCGAAGCTTGGGCTCTTCGAAAACCACCTCACGTATGGGTTTTTATACAACTTTGACAGTTTTTTTAACTATGAACTCTGAAATGGCTGTAGAAAAATTTTTATCTCTGATAGACAACGAGTTACAACCAGCAAACAACAACAGTAAAAGCGTAAGAAATTTAATTTGTTTTGTACTATAACAGTAAGTGTTTTACGTTCAATATTAACTAATATTAATCATTTCAGGAAAACGGTGACATTTATATGGGACGTATATTAGCATATGGGGCTTTAATAAGGTCTAAAATACTTTCAAAGAGCATTGATGTAATACAGCAACAAACTATTCAAGATCTTATCAATGCAGGCAAACAACGTAGTTATTTATCATTTATTTCTATCTCATTTCTTATTGAATATATAAATCAAGTTGATACTGAGTGTATTAAAAAATTAATTTGGCCAATTGTTGAGAAAGAACTTGGCAAACCATGGGCAGAACAAACATTAGATTCATTTTATGCTTTGTTAGTAATAAAAGATAAGTGTCCGTTACTTGTGAATAATGAATTTTCGAAAAAACATTTTGGTACAAATGATATTATCACTAAGGAATCTATGAATGATATAGTGAAAGTGTTACTGGTAAGTGTATATTGTAATTTTACTTGTGCAAATTATTTATTTAAAAAAAAAAAGGTACTAAGTAATGTATTATTAATATCTAGGATAAACACAAAATTGTATTGTGTCACCATCCAATATTTAAGTTGTTTTGTGAGAATTTAATGTCAACTGAACTTGTTGTAATCTTTTGGACGCACATAGATGAAAAATTTGCAAAGCCATCTAAAACTGATGAACATGTAGCTATACAAATTCTGAAATTTATATTATCAAATATTGTAGATAAATCTATACTCCCATTGTTATTATCGCCCAATTATATGCAGCATATGTTGAAAAAATGTTCTGGATCTAAACATCATAACCAAGATGAAGTACTCCTTGGATTTAAAGAAGTTTTATATTTACTAACATCTGTTACAAACAGTGATGATACTAAACTAAAAATACAAATTGCTGTATTAAAGAAATTAATACTATATCCGGGTGATTTAATGATTGAAAAAAAGACAGGTATAAAAATAATTCAAATACTTACTGGAAACTTGAACTTGGATGGTATAAAGAAAGTATCAAAAATATACAGAGGCATAATGGAAAATACAATACCTCGAGACAAATCAAATAACAAAGCAAAATCTTTTTGGACAAATGCAGAAAGAATTTATGCTGCTCATTTATTGACAAGGTATTCAATATTTTGAAAAGTGCAGTGTAATGTTTTTTATCATTGTGCAATCACTTACATATATGTATGAATATATCTAATTTGTTTATATTTTATTAGATTAATGGGACATTCTAAAACGTTCGTGGATAGAAAATGGAGGTTGGACCAGTTGAAATTTTTATTTACTTATGGATTGTGTGAAATGCCAAATGTTGGAATAGATTTAGCTTGTAAATATTATTTATATATCTGATATTATGATATATGTGTATTTTTTTGTTTTCAAATTGTTTATAACAATTTATAACACTGTTTTTTGTTTATAGCACAGTTTAAGGAAACATTCTATCACGCGCTAGACCATAAATTACCAAAATTGAGTGATCTACGAAACATATTAAGTGATTTAGTTCATTTCGTGAACGTCTGTTTGAAAGAACAAACGTTGAAATTAAGAAATCCATTAATAAATGAAGCAAAAGATTCTTGGAACAAAATGATATGTTTGATCAAAAATTTAGAAAATAATTCAAAGAAGACAGAAGCTGTACCAGTATTTCATACAATGAATTTACACATGGGTTTACAATTATTTTCAGACCCACAAATGGCAGTTATGGCTATTGATGAACTACAAAGTTGTTACGAAAGAGTAATAAAACAGTCTAAAAAACATAAAACTGCTAATAAAAATAAGCTGGATGATGAGCCAGAATGGGTAGAAGTAGTTGTTGATTTATTATTATCTTTTTATTCTAAAAATAGTCATTTATTACGATCATTAGTAGGATGTGTTTTTCCACATATTTGTCCCTATGTCACGCCAACAGCTATACATCAAATATTAGCGGTATGCAGATGTTATAAATTAATAAGACAAATTAATAAAAAATCAATATCTGTCATGTTGTATATTTCAAAATTTTTATTTCCAGGTATTAGACGTAAGAAATGAAAAAGGACCACTTGTAGCAAGAAATGGTCTTGATAGTGAAGAAATTTCATCAGATGCAGAGTCAAATTATACTAGTGAAGATGACGATGAAAGTGATGAAGAAAATACTAAGGGCGAAATGGAGAGTTCGTCGGAATCGGATGATTCTGATTCGAATGAAGAATTATTAGATGAAAACGAAGATGAGACACTAACTGATAGATTACGAATGGCAGTAAGTCAAGCATTAGGTGATGTATCCATCCAAACGGACGACGATGATATAAATGTAGATAATATCGGCGAAGAAGAGGGAAAGCGATTAGATGAATCATTAGCGGCAGCGTTTAGACTTCTTCGAGAAAATCGTCAATCGCGATCCAAAAAACAAGAAAAGTCAGCTCAAGCTCTAACACATTTCAGAATTCGAGTTATAGATTTACTAGAGATTTATTTAGATTGTGCTCCATCAATGGTAATTGTACTTGATATGCTACTTCCTCTTTTCACATTATTGGAATATTGCATAAAAGATCCGTATCAAAAGTCTCTTCAAGATCGGGTTCGATCCTGTTTAAAAAAGTTATCAACAATAAAAAAATTCAAAGATACAGAAAATATCGACGAAGAATTATTAATAGTAATATTAAAGGTAATTATATAATATATAATGTACAATTAATAATTTTATATCAATATATAACTAGAAATTATATATTTCCAAGGCTTTAATAGAAAAAGGAGAAAGAACTACCTCGGTTTATCATGAAATAAGTGATAAGTTGGCGGAATGCTGTACGTTTCTGGTGAAATGTGCACAGCAGGCTAATATATCGACAGATAAAATAACTGAAATTTATGGAAAAAATTTAACGTCCTTCTTCAAAAGAAGAGATTGTGTACTATCTCCTTTGTTGTTTAAAAGCATTTTACAATTACAGTGGGAGGGTAATTGGCAGCTAGCTCCTTTATTAGTAAGTTCATAGTCTTTAATCTATTTTAGTAGACTAATTGAATTTTTAATAATCTTATATCTATTTTTATAGGTAGACTTTGCTTTTGACAGTACTGTTAGGTCTTTTCGTCGAGGATATGCACTTGAATTTTTAACAATTTTTTATAATAACAGTCGATTAATTAATTCAAATACAGAACATTCTAGTATAAGAATGAAATTAGAGAAAAAGTTATGCAGAAATACTATAAGCACACTTCAAGAAATAATTAATATGCACAAAAATAAACAAGCTGTTACAACTAATGGTACTGAAATAGGAAAAGAAATCAGACAAAGGTATATTTACCTTTTATTGATATTGCTACGAAGTATTTATACTCGTCATTTACAAAAAGCATGGAATTGGAATGATATTGGGAAAGTACTTGCAACGTACAGAACTCATGCATCACTTGCGAAAGATACAAAAGTGGCATATAATAGGTTAGCAGTACAAATTGGAATTGCACCAAACATGTGAGTATTAATTAAGAAAAGTATATGTTAAAGTTTTATTATATTATTGTATTCGTTTCATTGTTAC
>KQ435759.1:215705-228608 GCA_001276565.1 Melipona quadrifasciata | reverse complement strand
AAAAAAATAATGTAATAATATAAAAATAATAAAAGCGATGATATAATAATAAAAAATAGATCACAATAGTATAAAGTAAAGTAATGATCGAATTTTTGGCTCGCTGATATCACTCTCAATCAAAATGGAAATGATACGAAAATACATTACGTTATTAATAATATAACAATGAAAAAACAATGATACAACAATGGAAAATAGATTATAGATCAGAGTGGTATCAAGAATAGCCAATGATCGAGCCAGCTCGCTGATATCACTTCTCAACGCAACGGAGAATAAACGTTTACGTGCAAGAGGGATGTACGTACGACGAACAACGGAGAATCGATTGAAAATTGATGAGATTGTTGTCGAATGGGCAAGATGAACACCGGCGTAACGCAAACCAACGCTGTCATTACGATTGCAGCGTGACGATTAATTATTCAGAATCTTCTAATTGCAGTCAAACCCTTTCGGACAACAAAAGTCACGTCAGGGGTGGCATAACCTAACGACAATATTTACGCGGAACTGCTGAAAAATTGACAACTCCGATGTTCGCCACGAGGGGATTGGAAGGAAAATGACTCGCTCTATGCTGGAAATACTATTGTTAATTCTCCATAATTAGAATGCTCGGCGAAATACCGAAACACCAACGAGAACCGTAAAACCATCCCTTTTATTTACTTAATTATTAATTATTATAGTATCACTTTTTATTTATTTGATAATTTAATTTTCTTATTTAATAATAATTTTCTTATTTATTTAATTAAAATTAATCGTAATTTGGCACGATACGACTGGAACGGAGAGACAAATAGATAATTTTGAAGACACGAAAGTGAAAGTTAGTCAGCAAGGTGTGACGGAGCCCGTGTTGAATAATATTTAACGTCACGTGCTTTTTTTCTCAATGAACCCTCCCTCGAACTTTCCAGTGTGCTTGAACGATGCACAGAATCGACATGATCAACATGAACGAAAGGGATGGAGAAGTCCAGATACATCTTCGACAATGTTTTATTTCTGAAAAAAAAAAAAGAAAATAGAGTGAGATATTTACAAGGATAGCACGCTCCATGAAAAATTGTGTTTATTACTTATTCTTGGTCAATCTCAAACGATGAATCTCGATATTCATTGATTACAAGAAATTCCAAATTCCACTGTTGTCAATTTCGTAATTTGGAAAATTGTCAAACTCGAGTCGATGGAAACAGAAGAAGAAAGACGGAAGAAACGGAAAAAATACGTGCATATTTCGTCTGGGGCCAATTTCAAATTCACGTCGAGACCGCTGTTGGCGGTCGATCCATCAGCATTTTTTATGCGAAAGAACGCATGTGACGTGACGAGGGAAAAATTTGCATGAGGAGCCTGTCGAATTTCCAACACACACGGGACGAATCTCCGTGTCGAGCTTCTTTCTTTTTTTCTTTCATCGCCGGGCAGAACTATCGAAAAGTCATCGAGCTGACATTAACTCGCCAATGTTGCAGCCGCACACTGTGACGAGCTTATCAAAGTTTTTGCGGTGATCGATGGGCTCGAATTAAATTGCCTCTCGAAAAATAATGGCCCCTCGAGAAAATTGTGTCCAACGTTCGTTTCAACTTCGAACACAAATTGATACGCAAGATTCGACGCGGGTGCGTGTATATCAAAAATTTTCAAAGATTCAGAGAACAGAGAGCTTGACTCACTCTGCGGTCGAGCTGACAGAGTGAGCCAGATTGCTCGTGTTTAAGTAATGCTCGACATATGTTACCTGCGTGCGTGAAACGCGCGGTGGGTGTTCGTGTAAACAGGGTTAAACAATCCGCCCGGTGCGTGTAACTGCACGCTGGCAAACTGACAATTTAGCAACGCCATTCGACTTCTACCCGCGCACGGCTGCAACCCCATGCTTTAACAACGAAACGTTTCCAAACGTTTTAACAATATCTCGTCACAAACTTCAAACTCCAAAAGGACTCAAAATCCTCAGAAGCCAGAGGTCAGATTGCCTCTTGCAAATAATCATTTGTCAAGTCAAATGCAACTCGGTGAATTCGTCTTAATGATGTGTATAGCGTATCATTTAAGAAAATGAATCTGACTTTGAAATTTCGAGCACGCAATGTACTTCTTTGTTCCAAACAATATTTGTGGAAATATCTGTTTGACAAGCCCAAAAGTCTCTCATAAAATCGAGTTTGCGGGATAAAGGTAATTCATTCAGGCTGAGTAAATTTATACGTTTGTAAATAAAAAAACGTCATATCGAAATTATGTTGTTGTTTATAAAAATATCACATTTCAATCAATTTTTTTCTTTTTTAAACAGATGTTAATGGTTAAATATATACCAAATTTTTCATCCCCAATTTTGTTTTATCAACTGCTCTTTTAAATCGTTATGTTCCTTCATTGATGAACTACCACCACTTCAATTCAATTTAATGAAAATAATTCTCGAGACAGATCTGGCAACAGTGTCCATATTTTTTAATTTAAATTCTCATCGCTAGTAGTGCTGCAGTGCAAAACCGGCATTGAGTCGGTACGACAGAACGCGACACGAAAATGGTAATGCAGTCCGAAGGCTTGCAAATACATAATTGTACGTTAGGTCTATTCATACAGACCTCGTCTGTGGCCTGAATTTTTACGCTCTCCGTGAATGAGGAGAGAGAAATCACGAATCTCTCCACTTCGTCTGGAAGAGAGATATTACACTTATGCTTTCGCGGTAGCGAACACTAAAAAGTCATCAAGCAGTGAAAATATTATGTCAGATTAACGCTCACATGCAACGACTCACCCCCTTCGTAGCTGTCTGTGGGCAGACTGTTAAGAAGTCAGGCCGCTGCTGGCAAGAGATCTCTCCTATTCGAGGGTCGATGGCGGCGACGGTAATGACGGTGTCGGTGAGACTGGTCTTCGGGTAGACGAAGGGTGCGGCGAACCGTGGCATCATTCACCAGGACTCTGGTTTACCGCCGACGAGCCTGAACGATGCTCCACGTCACCGATGCATTATTGAGCCTGGGAACCCTACAGGTGGCCGGGCGTTCGTGTTGGAACGAGAGAGAGAGAGATCGTGAGGGCAGGGTCGCTCCGAGGGCCTCGACGAAGCGGGAGCTCTCTCGCTGGCTGGCCAAAGGGACGAGGAACGCTGGGAGGTGGAGAACAACCGGCAGCCACGCCGGAGGAAAGGGGTTGCTAAAGTCAACGGAAGCATTACTTGGGATATTTCGGTCCGACCTCGGAGTCACTTCTTCTCCGCCCTCTCGTCGAGTTCCGCCATAGGGTTTCGCGTACGCGCAATTTTCTTTCAAATTGTTGTCAAGACCTTATGAGAAATTATTCATTACTCAAACTGTTCGATAACACTTTATACCCATGGATTGGACATTGAGAGAATCGAACGACGTTTAACAATCGTTCGATCTTTCCTTGTACAGTACGGAGAAAAAATATAGTCCGTGGCTGTTGTAGATGAATTCTACGTCTTCGATTTGATGATACGTGTAAAGAACCTGCCGCAAAATTGACCTTGACCTTGAATCTCATCAAAATTTTTTCTTTTTTTTCGCACGAAGGTGAAACTTTTCTAAGGAACCACAAGTCGCAACCTAATAGTTCTCTTGAGAAAAGTTTCTTAATCATTTAACGTTGCGGACGCGCGCGTGCTAACAGCGACTTTACTTCTGGACTAGAGATTTCACTGATATTTGACTTATCATAGTTGTAGCATCAGTGCGACTCTAAATAATCAAATGATAAAACTAATTGTTAACATTATTCGAAATATAAACATTACGTGATATAGAGATCCACGCATCCAGAACCATAAAGTCGCTGTTAGGACGCAATGCTAAATGATTAAGAAACTTTCTTGTCATTTTTCAAGAGAGCTTATTGGGTTGCGACTTGTGGTTGCTTTGTGATGAGTAGAATACAAAAAAATTTTTTGACCTTGAAATCGAAGGTATAGAATTCATCTACGAACTTTTCTTTTCACCCTGTACACACGAAAATTCGTAGTTTATTGTTAGCAATACGAATTTTGAACAATGTTAGATCAGTTTGGAACGTAGTTTTTGCTTTGCGAATGGAATTTCCCTAACGCGTAACTGCATTTTGATGACAGAGTTTCAGGAAAGAATGGAGGACAACAGTCGTGGCGAAAGTTTGTGCAAAGTTTGCGGCGACAAGGCATCTGGCAAGCATTACGGGGTGCCGAGTTGCGACGGGTGCCGCGGCTTTTTCAAGCGGTCGATCCGCAGGTATGCAAGGTAATTAATTTGCGAATTAAAATTCGTAAATCCACTCTTATCAATCGCGACGTTGACCGAACGCACACACTGTGCGTTAACACATTGCCTTGTTTTGCGTCACTATCACTATTGTTCGATAAAATCCACGTAATTCTACAGGGTGGGCCAAAAATAAATCCGTAACATTTTTATTATATATTTCACAGATGAAAATACACAAAAGATTTAAAATTAATAGACTTGGATTTAACTTAAAATCAATGAAATTAGTTTTTTCTTATATTTTGATGTTTTATTAAAAAAAAAAAAAAAACAAATAGGGAAGAAACTTTTGGTCCACCCTGTATGATCAATTGTCTACAATAACATCCAATGACATTGTGCAGAAACCTCGATTACGTTTGCAAGGAGAACGGTCGCTGTATCGTGGACGTTTCTCGGCGCAATCAGTGCCAGGCATGTCGGTTCACCAAGTGCCTGCAGGTCAACATGAAACGAGATGGTACGCTTCGCTTCAAAGGTCATTACGTTTTCATTCTTCTAAAATCGAGACTTAAGAGCGAAGGTCGTTTCGTAGGTCCTAGATTTAATCTCGGATTTTTGAACCGAGAAACAAAACTTTGTATCGTGACCATTTTGTTCGATTATCTTTTGCCATCTTTCAATTGCGATCTCATGATTCTGCGTTCAAAATATCTAAAGTTATATATTAGTCCGTGACACATTCCGAATTCTGTATTTTATCGTACAGTTTTCAGTGCACTGTAGACTCTAAAATTTCTTAGTTAGGTTTGTAAACATTTATTAAAGTTTGACACAAAATAAAATAAAATAGTCTACAATCAGTTTTAGTTCACATAGTCTACCAGTTTTCTTGGTTAGGTTTGCAAACATTTGTTAAAGTTTGATATAAAGTAAAATAAAACAGCCTACAAGCGATTTTACTTTATGTTACATATGTTCAGTTCGCTTAAAAAACAGTTATGCGCGAATAACATGTTAAAAACGTAACTAGTACAATGCAAGATATACATTGAGATATACATACATGTCTATACATCTTTAAAAAAAAAACACGCAATTACTTTTTGGCCAATACCATGGCGAGTCGCGAGTTCAGTCGTTTCGAAGTGTTACATCATCGTGTCCTCGATATTCGTTCGACGCATCGCGGGTCACGAAGAAATCTTCCGAGAAAAATTAGCTCCGCCTTAACGTTCGACGACGCGACGGCTCGTCTACGCGAAAGCTTGCGGATGACAGGAACCGACAACCTTCCTCGTTTTCGCAGCTGTGTGTCCGCGCAAATACACGAGCCAACATCCAGTGTATTACAATGCACCGGGTGACGTATTTTTTTTTCTCGTCCTTCGACAAAGAAACGGAGAAACACCAAACTTCACGGGGCAAACCGAAAGAGGGAGAGAGAGAGAGAGAGAAAGGAAAAAAAGGGTGCTCGCACCCACATGAAATTCTATACTCGTGCTTGCTCGACGCGAGAATCCGGGAAGTTAACCGCGCCGCGAGCAGCGGTGTCACGAGCAGCCTGACGTTCACAGGTTTTCCAAACACTTCCAACCCGACCCCAGCCGGGACAATCCAAACACTCGACTGCGCGGAGATATCAATTAGTCGGGGGAGGGCCGCGCTCACGTCGTCCCTCGTCGGACCGCGAATGAAAAAGATATACATGCGAAATCGATCGGGTGTGACTGATTGTCAGGCTGGGATTTTGTTTCGCGCGATGCGGAAACATCTGTGAATTGAGGGATAATGTTCGAATCTCTAGCGGGTGAGGGGGAAAATTGTTACTACGTTATTAGCGATATAATTGTTTCTAAATATTACATTCACGAACGTTTGTTTCAATGCTCAATTACATGTGAAGCTAATTGACCCTTTGACACACGAGTTAAACGAAACTCAATATAACCAAAAAATGATACTTCACTTTAACATTTACGTAAACGTAACAAAGATCATTTTTACATTGTATATTCTTGTATGTATACTGCAAAATGTCACAAACACGATACTTGCAAACAAAATTGATAAAAAATGATGAAAGAACAAATTATTAATGATTTAATTCAATCCTTGAGAAACGCATGACAAAGTAAAAGAGTAAAATTTTGTTCAAAGTGCAAAACAAATTTCTTATTAGGAAAAATATCATGAGAGCAAATCTTTGAGGTGTTAGCAAACAAACCCGGAAAAGACCGCTTGCACATGAACGGTACGCTTGTGACATAGTAGTCGGCTCAACAAAAGTGATCAAGAGCGTTAATATAAATATGTAAATATTTAATATAAAAAAGCGGTAGTAAAGGGGCTAGTATAAAAAAAAAAAGTATCTTTGACATACATTTATATATGAAAGTCAAGTACTTCGTCTGTGCTATTAAGAAAACGACTGTGCATCAATTAATTAAACGGTAAGTAATTAAAATATCGTAGGGACATGACGATATTTCCCACAGCGAATAGAGCAAGCTGTAATTTGCTCGTCTCGTCTACGAATGCATAACTGAATGCGAAGTACTAAGAGAGCATGATATCCGCAGCGGTGCAACACGAGAGAGCTCCACGGAATACGTCGTCCCTGGTCGCGGCGGCGAGAAGAGGCCCATCGGGACTGTACCCTGCGATCCCGCACGTTTACCACGCGGCGAGCAATCCTTATCATCCTCTTCTGTACCCTGCGCTGTTCCCCTTCAAGCCGACAATGTCGGTTTTCACGCCATCGGTCGGTAAGCGAAACCTAACCTATTCTCTTTTTCACAAATATACAATTTTCATTTCGCCATTATTTCACCTTCATCCATCAACCACAGACCAGATACATGGACGAGGTGTATGTATATATCTTGTTTGTGATTGGACGTTTAATTTTGTAATTTTTAACTTAAAATTGTAACTTCGAAGTTTCGCTCTCTGCTATACGTTCCAGTTTTATCGTAACAACGTGAATCGTGCATGAATTATTGTAAATTACACAAGTAAATTTTTCTACGAGCAATAATATGGAAAATTTCTTTTCGAAAGAATTCTATTTCAACTTTAGAAACCAGCGTAAAAGTATAGTTACGTATGATATATTTGAAAAAAAATTGCAATTTTATCGTAAACTTCAAACAACCGTTCTCCAATATTTTTATAGAAAAAAAAAAACAGACTAGCAACTTTGGAGTTCTGCTCGCTGTGGATGCGTGTTAATCATATTTCGATACATGTTATTACGTGTAAGCTGTATGTAGTACACACTATGTACGTGTTTCGAGAACAGAGCTATAATTCTCTGTATTTCCAGAGAAACAGGAAATGTCTATAATTCCAAAAGGGTACTTCCATCTTGAATCTTTAGTAATGTTGATCATAAGTTATTACATAAATGTAATTATAAATATATTATTTGTATGCAGCTTTGTCTTTACGATAGTTTTTAAAAAAAAAAAAAAAAAAAAAGAAAACAACTCTAATCCGATCATATACCTCGTCAGTAATCCTGAGAACGTTCTGCGGAAAGTTTGATCTCGAAATTGACCAAGATTTTGAATTTCCAGCGCACTTTCTGCCACGCTCGCCGACAGAACCGCTGGCTGTGAACACGGCGAAGGAGGACGAGGTAACGAGTTCCGAGGAGGCTGGACCGATCGAAGCCAGAATCGAACCGAAGGGTAAGAACCTCCGCGTAGATTCTTCGATCGAACGATGCACGATCGTCGTTTCTGCATCTTTCAGAGGAGTTGACAAGCACTCGGCTGGCACCGGCCATCGCCAACTCTAGTTCCACGGACTACAACGTGTCCAGCTTCTCTATTTTACCTACAGAGAATATTTACGAATTCGCGGCAAAGCTGCTATTTTTCGCTGTCAGATGGGCGAGAAGCATCCACTCGTTCTTACAAGTATTCATTTCTTACTAGCTTTTCTAACGCGTTTGGTCGTCAACGATGTCGCGTTAACGGAAAGAATGTTTGCTCGTCTGTTTCAAGCTGCCTTACAGGGATCAGACTATTCTACTGGAAGAGTCCTGGAGCGAGCTTTTCGTGTTGACCGCCGCGCAGTGGAATTTCCCGGTCGAAGAATCCGCCCTGATACCGAACGATTTGCCCCCCGAGAGGAAGGAAACGCTGGTCGAGGAAATGAGGAAGCTGAGGGAGTTACTGGCAAAGTGTGCCCTCCTCAGGGTCGATCATTCCGAGTACGCTTGCTTGAAGGCCATAGTCCTCTTCAAAGGAGGTAAAACGAAAAATGAGTGAAAAATTTAGAAACAAAAATTTCTCAACAAAAGCTTCCAGGTAAAGATTTAGAAACGAACACTTCCAAATGAAAAATTTAGAGACAAAAATTCTCAAACAGAAGCTTCCAAGTAAAAATTTAGAAGTGAAAACTTCCAAAAGAAAAATTTAGAAATGAAAGCTTCTAGGTAAAAATTTAAAAAATTTTTATTGTTAAAAAGACGAAAAATTTCAACGGAAAGATAAACGAAAAAATCGTTGTTCGTTTAGAGTCGCGAGGATTGTGCGAGCCAGGGCGAATAGCAGCGTTGCAAGAACAAACGGTGACTGTATTCTGCGAAAGGGAGGCACGAAGGGTTGGACGACTTTTGCTGCTATTACCACCTGCGCGCGCACTCTGTCGATCAACCCTGCAAGAACTGTTGTTCAAGCCGACGGTAGGAGATGTGAGCGTGGAACGATTGCTGGGCGACATGGTCAGCGCACTCAGACCGACGTAACGTCAATCCCACTCGGTCGATACAATACAATTTTGATCGAGAAGCCGCCAACTTTTGCCAACAACTGCCCCAAATACGAACGACTGCGATCTTTTTGGAGCATCGATCCTGCAATCGTGCATTTACATTGTCTTTTGCTGTTCGTTTTCATTACAGACGAGGTATATAAATAGGTCAAACGATTAAACGTAATGTATTTGTTCGCCCTTACCATTTTCACGTCACATTCTGCCATACCGATTCAGATTTGTACCACAGCGCTACGAGTGACGAGAATTAAAATCAAAAAATATGGACGGATCCATTTCCGAGAATTATTTATCAAATTGAACATAGTGGTACTTCGTCAATAAACGATTTAAAACGAAGAGATTGATGAAAATTGGGATGAAAAATATTCATATACCTCGTCTGTGGTTTTCGTCATCGTTCGTCCATCGTTTCCAACGCCGGTAAAGAAGACTTTTTCATCAGAAACCGGAACAAGTTTGAACTTTCTCTAGACGACTCCTTCCAAGTATTGTAAATTATCTAGTCGAGTTTAACTACGACTTATACTTGTAAATATGCGCGTTAGAAATAAGCGTTTCGTGATACGTCGCTCTCGTTGTAAAATTTTTTTTCTTTATCAACCGAATTGAAAACCGTGTCGCGTTCGTTGATCGTAAGATGCATTTTTCTGACAATTTTCAACGCACACGGCAACTATGATTCCCAGGTGTTTCACGAAATTACGGGAGGACGTGGGACGAGCAGTGTTTGTCGCTGTTGAAAAATGAAATCGAAAGGCACGATCAACAGACGGCGAGCGACCGCGACTTTTCATCAGCAAAACTCTCTGGAATTTTTGAAACGTTTATTTTTCACATCACAACAATAAAATTCGTTTATACAGAATATGGGCGTTCGCGAACGGCAAAATAAAAAATAATTCGTGTGGGTGATCATCGGGATGATTGGCGTCAAAGAAAAAAAAAAGAAACACTAACGCACACCGTATTTTTTTTTTTTTTTTATTAACTAGAATAATTTATTTTTTTTCATGGTAGAAAAAGGAGAATGTATCTTAACTCGCGGACTGCATTGTATTCATATATATATATACACACACATACAGCATACATACATATATATATATATATAGATACAATTACACACAATCCTCAATTGAATGTTACACATATAAATTCATTATAGATTGATTTCTTATTATTTCCTTATCCTTGTGTGATTTGCGTGTGTGTTTGCATGTAAAAAATATTCAACCCCAAAGAGACAACTTCCATTTTCTTTTTCCAGTTGTTTTTTCCATTGTCAAAAATACATACGGTGATTGAAAAAAAAAAGAAATATTCGTTACAATCTATACATATAATTTGAGGAGTGGAAAGAAATAGCTCCGAGCGCTGCGAATTTGGTTTTCCGAATTTCTTCAATTGGTTCTGCCTTTTTTGTCCGTTAGGGCTGAGGGAGTTGGAAGGTAGCGGGATAGAGAAATTTGGGAAGACAAACGCGAGACAAATGCAAGATGGAAGGTAAACGTGGAGAAACGTTGGACGATGATTGTGGAAAGTATGTCGATGAACAAACAATGGTACCGTTGAACGACGATTATTCCATGAAACGTTCAGATAAAAATGTTCACATTTCTTGAAAATCACTTTCAAAAACTATAGGAATCGCTCGAGAACCGACAAATTTTCTGTTTTTTCTTTCTTCGAAACGAACGATTGTTTTTTTTCTTTTTCATCTCGGACATAATTATAGACTACTCTTCACTTTTTCTTTCATCTCCTTTTTGCTTCTTTGATTCTCGCGAATTTTCTTCGGATTTACGATCAAAAACTTGAAGAAAAAAAAAAAACGAAGAAAATCCTTTTGCCTCCTTAGAATTTACACATGCATATCGTGAAGTGTGTGTGTCTCGCTTTTCGTTTCTTTCTTTTTTTTTGGCATTTTCTACTTTAGTCGAGTTTTTTTCTACTTCCGTTTTTTTTTTGTTTCGCTTCTCGTTCAACGCGCTTACATTCAAATAGACTTTTATTTTGAAAGTTACACAGTTAATGAAAAAATTTCCCGACCGAAGTAAAATCGTTCTCGCTGCGTTCGTCGTTCGCTTGTGTGTATGTGTGTGTGTGTGTGTGTGTATGTAGATGTTTGCTCTTTTTTTCCTTCAATTCACCACTGTCATTCCCTTTTCTTTCTCATTTTATTTATTTCTATTTTTATTTACTTTTCTTTATCATTTTTATTTGTGAGGAATTGTTCTCATGTCGAGCGTGTCGCTCGCTGATGATCACGATGCATCTTCGCTCACGCGCGCGCGCGCTTCAACGTCCATTTCTCTCTCTCTCTTTCTCTCTCTTCCTTCCCCGTGATTTTCTTAATCAGCTAATTAATAATAGAATAATAACGATAATGCAATAGGCAGTAATAGTAGCAATAGTAACATAACAATTAACATAATAATTAAAAAAAAAAGGAAAACGACAATTTTTATTTGAGACACAAGAATTTTTCCCGCCCTTTTTTCACACCGATCCGCCATATTTTCCCCACGATGGCACAAACGGAAAACAAAATGGCGGCTCGTCTTCAAAAGAAAGAGAAGCGACGTCGTGTCAGAAGCTGGCGCGAGAGCGTTACAAAATGAAAAATGACGCGCGTACATCATCTCACCCGATATTTTTTTCTTTTTTCTTCCTGTATCTGTCTCCAATCATTCTCGCGCGAATCGAGTTCACATGCCCATTATTTATTTTAAAGAAGTTTTCTTAACTCTCTCGAAACTCATTCCCCCCCTCTCTCTCTCTCTCTCTCTCACCATGCTTTGCGTCTAATTATAAAATTCCTCGCTCGTGCGTTTTTTGCTATGTCTTCCATGTGTGTCGTAAGTTGTCTGTTGCGTATGTTTTCGTAGCCACGATAAGATGGGAAAAGGAAATCGTCGATTTGCAGTTTATTACATTCGCTTTTGTATATATATCTCCCTCAATAAGAAAAAAAAAAGAGACAAAAAACAACACAACGGCATTTCTACTATTTCCATTCTATTTCAACGCAGGACAAAAAACTAACAGATTTCGGTATAATAACAAATCATCGTCCACCGAGCCCGAGACGAGCTACGAGTTAAGAGCCACGAATCAGTTTGATTTTTTTTTTCTTTTATCCGTAACTCTGATTTCGAATTTCGAGTTTACACCCGCAATTCGTTTTTCGTGCTTCGTTTTTCTTCTCTTCCGTGTTCTCGGGACGCTGTCTCGGGACAACTCGACGCGACGAAATATAACAGGTTGTCGACTCTGGCGACCGTCGTTCCTTGCTTCTCGCTCGTCTCTCCGCTCGCTTCGCGACGACGGACACAACAAACACGAAAAAAAGAAAACGGAAAAATGTTTCGAAGCTACGCGACCCGTTCCGACCCTCATTACTCTTTCTCTCTCTCTCTCAATATACATGGTCTCGCCTCTCGTTTCCCCTTTTCGACGTTCTCTGGATAGTAATAATAATAATTATAATCACGCATTCGCAACAAATCGCCGTCTCTTGCAGCTTTTACAGTTACAATGTGGATTTCGAACATCTTCGTTTCGCTTTTGCGAGAACCCTCGTGTGGTCCCGGATATCGAACACCCCCTCTGTTTTTCGTTTATCGTCTAGGTTTGGCAGTGATGACGCGCGTTGCACAACGATTCGAATGCCACGTTCGACCCTCGATTCTCCGGGTGGTGTGTATGTCTTTTTAATTCTTCGTGACTCCTCTCTCGTTCGTCAAACAGAAAAAAAAAAATTCGTCGAAGAGTCGAAAGCAGCATCCGATTGCGGTGGCACGATACGATCAGGATTCTCTCGATATATCTATTATTATGTTAATATCTCGGGTTCTCTGCGCGACGTTCGGCTAAA
>KQ435759.1:190456-206576 GCA_001276565.1 Melipona quadrifasciata | reverse complement strand
TTTTCCCCCCCCCTTTTAAAAAAAAAAAAAAAAAAAAAAAAAAGAAAAACGCTTACCCGTTATATATTATCTGCTTATACGGATATCACCTGACGAACCTGTCACGCATTAACAACAATGCCCAAACTGTATACGATAAGGCCTTCGTTTACCGCCGCGTATTCGGTCCGGTATCGTTCTCGACCCGAAACGGTTACACGATTCTCAGCAGCCCCAAAAAATACATACACGTTCCCCATTGTCATTTCGATCTCGATCTCGATTTGCGTTCGCACCCCGTTTCGAACGAGAGAAAAGCTTCGTAAGAAAAAGTCGCTCGAGGGGCAAAAATCGGTAAATCGTTGCGGTCAATCGATGCCAGTCGATCGACCGGAAACGAACCTCGCCCGCCAAACGAACTCGTCCATGAACGAATCTTCCTCTCTCTCTCTCTCTCTCTTTTTTTTCCCTCCTTAACGTCCCTTCTTTCCATTACTTCTACCGGCGGTCGAATTCACACAAATCACTAAACTTTCAACTGTCACACGCCCAACTGTCGAAACACTAATATTAAAGTCCAAAATAATCTACTACATTCTCTCTCTCTCTCTCTCTCTCTCTCTCTCTCTCTCTCTCTCTCTCTCTCTCTCTCGCTCTCTCGCTCTTTCCACTCTTCTAGGTCTCGTATAACGGTAACGCGCAAACGTCAATTACCCTTTCGAGGTTGTGTTTCCGGTATATAAACTCTATCTATATTTCTTATCGCTATTCGCTATTCATTTATATCACTATTATTACTATTATTATTATCGGTAAAGAAGTAGCATGTAAGTGCTGTGACCTCGATGAGTTGTTATTGTTGTTGGCAAAACGACAGGAGTGGAGGACGTAGATGCGAGCGTCCTACATCATCCGACCCCCCTTTTTCTTTTTCACTATTGTAAAAATCTCTCTGCGTGCGGATGTCGAACAGCGTGCACAACGTCCGTCGTGCACCTGTAATTTCTAACATATGGACAAATGTATGAATACATTGTTTCTTCTTGCACGTACACGATGACAAATTGAACCAATCTCCTCGGGTTTCCTTCGTGTAACGCGCGATAAACGTGTACGAGTTGACATACGTTGGCGTATAAAAAACATTGCTGATATTGAACTGTTTTCGTCGTGACGTGTTTGTTGCATGGTATGCGCATCGAGGCAAGTACAATGTTCGAGCAATGCCCACGAAAGAGAATGACTTCTTTTTTTTTGTCTTTTTTCGTGCTCGTTGCCGCGTAGGAAGGTTGTCGGTGGATGTTGCTTACGTTGGACACATCGACGACGGCAGAGCATTGAAAAGCAGAACTGGAAGGATCCGAGCTGTGATTGTCTCAAGACCGACGGAGGTTCGTCGAGTGTGAAAGGCGTTCTTGCGATCGAGAACGGTGTTTTTCGTAAATTTGCTACAGTGGACTTGTTTTACTTCTTTTCCTTCACCGCAAATTTCTTTTTGGGTCGCCGAAAATCTGCGCGCGCGTGTGTGTGATGTGAGGCCTTTTGATCTTTCCTTGGTCAAGAGGACGCATGCGCGCGTGCTTGTTCCTTTTGTTTCTTCTTTTTCTCCAAACGACTCATTTGAACTATGATATAGATTCGACTGCAAAAAAAAAAAAAAAAAAAAAAAAAAAAAAAAAAAAAAAAAAAAAAAAAAAAAAAATGAAAGTGAAAGATGTCACTCGAGAAATTTCAGCCACGTGTCGTGTGCGTGGCAAAAACGAGTCTTCTTCTGTCTTCCCTCTCTCTTTCGTTTTTCTCTTGCCGTTCTTCGTGTGGAAAGTTTTGCTCGCGAATCGCGTAGCTGTTACGCGTTAGACGCGGTTCTTCTTCCTGTCTGTCGGTTTGGCTTTTTCTTTTCTTTGCATTTCTGCTTTTTCTTCCGCTTTCGAGTTCATTTTTCTCTTTCTTCTTACTATACGGCGACGCAGCTTCGCTGAAAGTTCTCGTCGGGCCAGTTTTTTCTCTCTTGCGTTGTTGTCACGTTCTGTCACGGGATTTGTGTTTTCTCTCAAGTTTGCACGAGAGAAAAGCTTGTGTATATATAGGTATTCGTTTCTCGTGGAAGAGCATTTTTTTTTGTCCTTTCTTTTTTTCCAAAAAATCCTCAGGTAAAAAACTACAAAAAGACCGTCTCCTTTTAACTTTATCGTGTAAAAAGTATTCAATACGAAGAAAGTGATTAAAATTTGTGATAAACCTTAAGCCGAGAGCCGTCGGTGATGATAAAGTGTCGACGACGACGTTGGACGTTGGTACAAAAAAGAAAAAGTTCGCGAAAAAAAAGACAACAATCATTCCCTTTGTCCAAGTGTGAAACGTGGCATTACTTTAACCGTACAATAACTGAAGTTAAGCACGTTTCACATTTTGATGAAAGAAATTGAAAAAAATTTTTTTTTTTTTTTTTTTTTTTTTTTTTTGTTTTCGTCGACAAAGTCTCCTTGATACTTGATGCTGGATACGATCTTTCATTTGCTTTTCTTCTTTTTTTCTTTTTCTTGTTTTCATCTTTGTCCTTGCTTGCGCGTTCTTTTCTTAATCTCGTCTCGCTAGATATATTGAAAAATCTTACACTTAAGCGCCGAGCTTACTTTAATTTCCCATGAATCTAGATCGATAAGCATGATTCCTCACGGTAAAATACTCTAGAATACTAACATTTAGATTTAGCGATAAATCGAGTTTGTACATTTGTTCTCGCTGGCATCCTCAGCCAACGGGTAGATTAAGTTACTTCACGCCTCTCTTAATTCACGCGAATTAATAATTTATAACGTTAAAAATCTTCTCTTCTCTTCTCTTTCTTTCTTTCTCTCTCTCTCTCTCCCTTTAAGTTATCATTTATTTATATTAATAATTTCTATTTAATCTTCATTTCTCATTATTTTTTTTTTTCGTTTTTTTAATTTTTTTCCTTTTCTCTCCTTTGTTTTCTTACTTTGTTACTTTGATTTGTACATCCTACCGAGCGGTGCGAGCCGGCTCTGGTTGTCACGTTGCGTCCAAATCTCTCTAATCTTTCCTTTTCTCTTTTTTTCTTTTTTGGCGTTCGATAAGCGCTGTGCTGAAGAATCGGCCGAAAAAATTAACGTTCATCCACGTTTTATCGCGATGATTTCTCCTTCTTGTTGAAATGCTTTCTTCTTGTGTGTTCATCCATATCCGTGTGTCCGTGTATTTTCGTAGAATCCCTTGAAGTCATCTCTGCTTTTCTTGTTGAAATGGAGTGCAAGAATTGTTTACGAGCAACCGAAGTCAAAGAATGTCTTCTTTCTCACGTTTCTGTGTATCTTCAAATTTCTCGTTTTCTTTTTCACGTCGTAGTTCCCTTCTCGAGTCTTTCCTTTTGAACAGTTTCGTTTCGACAAAGCTTTGGCGCAACGAAAAAATGAATCAAAGATCGATAAACGAGCGAAAGGTGTAAAAAAAAAAAAAAACTCACGTGCGGAGCAGAACTCTCTTCGTTCTCTTCTTTTTTTCTGTTCGTTTCTTCTTTTCTTTCCACAAAGAGATATTCCGAAAAGGGGTGAGGCATGGGGGGCCATTCGTTGTTGGCTTCGAGCCAATGTCTTCTTTTTTTTTTCACGCCGCGAAACAACGAAATCCTGTTAAAAGAGCGATACTGTGAGCGTTTTCTCACTGGCGTCGTGCTTCCTCGTAACATTTTGCATTTTCTCTGTCGTTCAACTTTCAGACGTTTTCCGTTTGTGAAAAAATACCGTGGAGAAATTTTGATTCGTTGTTTCGTCCGAAAACGATGATTAATACCGATAATCATGATCTCCTAGAGGTGCTGCGATGTTTCAGGAAAAAAAAGGAGCCATCTCAAAGTAGCATAAATGATTTCTTCTTTTTTTTTTGGTAGTTGGGCGAATATTTGTGTGTTGTTGATGATGTGAAACCTCGCTGTGTCCTTCTCTCTTTTTCTTTCTTATTTTTTTGTTGCCTCTACTCTGCTCTATGGTTTTGTGTTGTATCTATTCTTGTTAATCCATGGTGGTTTTATGGTGAGTGTATAAAATGACACTTGCCACTCTCACACTGCTGTATACGTATTGATTTCATCCTGTTTTTCTTTCGGTTCCTTGGCACTTTGCGTTCCTTTCATTTTTTTCCTTTTCTTTCGTCCTACTCTTCTCTTCTCTTCTTTTTTTCGCAGTCCTTCGCTCCCAGTACTTATTCATCAAGCGTAATATTCAGAGAATATTCTGTTTCACAAAATGAAAATACGTACGGTGGCGAAGGGCTGCGAAGGGCGAGAAAATCTTTTTCTCTTTTTCCGGGGAAGCGACAACGACGAGAAATCACGTCGCATAAAACTGCGAGAGAGTCGCCTTTGTCGTTCCGCCGTTCGAGTGTGGACACGTATCCTCGCCGAGCGGGCCTAGCACCACCGTTTATTCTCCAAATATATTAAATATATTATACAATTTATCCAACTAAAAAAATCTCCTTTATTCCCCCCCTGCGGAGGCCACAGACGCACACAGCGCAAAAAGCTGCGCGCCGTGCCCCCTTCTTTTTTTTAAATATTTTCACCACCTCTTTCTCCTCTCACACTTTCCTTTTTTTCTTCTAAATCTTTACTTTTTAACTCCCCTTCATTTATCTCTCTGTCACCTCTTCACTTTCTCTCTCTTCGAGTCACCTACTCTTTTTCACGAAAAAAAAACACTCCGCTTCGCTTCTTTCCCCCCTTTTTTTTTTAAACCACCTTTCTTCTCTTCTTCATATATCTCCATATATCTCTATTTTAAAAAAATGTCTTTGCCACTTCTCACTGCTTCGCACATTCTCTTCTTTTTTTTCTTCTTTTTCATTTTTACTTTTACCTAGCGTCGTTAAAATTCATTAAGTTATTAAAAAACACGTAACAAAAGGATTGAAAAAAGAAAAATCCACTTAGATCCTCCCTGTTCAACAATGTATCAAAAATAAACTTATTACTCTCAGATTCATTTTCTCCTTCTCTCTTATCTCTTCTTGTCTTCTTCTTGTGTTTCCTCTCTACTCGGTACTCGCGACTTTTCGTCTGTCTTTTTCATTCCTCTCTTTTCCTTCGGTCGATTTCTCACTTTCTCCCCGGAGTTTCGTAGTTTCGTATCGGGTTTGTTTTAAAAATTATTTTTCTCCTTCCGTTTTAATCCATCCGGCGCCGTTCCTCGAGACGCAGCGAAAAAGAAAAAGGCAAGAGACAGGAGGTTTTTTCGCTCCCCTTTCGTCTCTTTATCTTCCCCATCTGCGTATCTTCTCTCGTTCGTCCTTCCGATTATATATATATATATATATCATCAGCACTGCGATATTTCCTTCGTTTTTTGCTCTCCATCTTTGATAAACCTAACCTAAAACACGTGCGATCGTATCACTCTTCCTTCTCCGAAGAGGAACACTACGTTGGAAGGGAAAACGACTTGTCATAACGCTCTGTTTGTGTTTTATATATATATATATATATATACTAAACGCATACCGAATGCCATGAGGTAAACCGACCAGGTCGACGAGATCCTGTCCTCCGATCAAAAACCGGAAGGAGTCAAACGTCGCCTTCGTCGTTGTACGCGAACCCCCCGACGACACACGAGAATCAATTCGTATGAAATTGAGCATCGATCACGCACCACGAAATTAGCCAAGGATTGGAGAACGCCAGTTTCAACTCCTCTCCGTCAGTGGCGGGAATTTCGAATCGACCTAACCTCGACGAAATTACTGTCTCGAGAATGTTATTCCGAGGCGAAATTTAACTTCCGATGGAATTACTATTTTTGAAAACCTGTTATTATTATTGTTTCCGTGGTCCGTAATCATGCGTCTCGTCAGTCCGTTAATTGGATTTTCCGTTCCCTTTTGGTCATGTTAGTTTTAGACACCACCGAAACGGAGCTATCAGTCCGTTCCACAAAAAAATGTCCCTTCCGACAGATCAAGTGCAAACTTCACTTTCACCACTTTTACAAATAGTCCTGGAACGTTGGCTCTCTTCTCTCTTTATCTTTGTCTTTCTTCTCGTCCGTGTACGTGCGAACACTATCGCGTCGTTTTAGACTTTTTTTCTCCTTTCGCGAATCAAAATTTAAAAAAAAAAAAAGAATTACGAATCACGCGTCAATCGGTCACGAATATTCCCCCTACCACGGGCGAACTACAACCACGCGTACATTCTCCCCATAATAAATTTCCAATATAAATATTCCAGAAAAAAAAAGTCAATTTCGCGAAAGAGTCGTGAGAATTATCGTGATCGATGGTACGCGTCGTGCCGGAGAGACACGCGATGATACCGCTGCGAGTTTCCCCCGAGTCATCATTGTACGCGTGCACACCGTCATGAGGAAGGAAAAAAAAAATGTTGACGAGAAAGAAAAAGAAAGTTTAAAAGGGTTTTGGAAAGATAGTCAAAAGAGTACACTACCGATAACTCGCTGGCGATATCACGCAGGCGAAGAGCGACATCAAACTCGTTTTTGTTATCGAACGTCACTCTTCTTTCACCTCCAGCACGTTTTTTCTTCTTTTTCCCCCCTTTGATTCTTCTCTCCACGAGTGTTCCATCCCTTCGATTATCCTAAATTTCTACTTTGTCTGGCGCTTCTTTTGCCACGTATAGCCTAACCAATAATTAATTACTTATCAATTAATAGTATTATTCAACACACGCACACTCACACATTATTACATTCGTGATAAAAGTAAAAATCCCTGAAAAGTTTCGTGTTTTTTTCTTTTTTTTTTTTTTTTTTTTTTTTTTTTTTTTTTTTTTTTTTTTTTTTTTTTTTTTTTTTTTTTTTTTGCTCTCTTATCAGTTTGTCCTCCTCTCTTTATGTTTCCCTGAATCTTCTTTTCTTCTTCTTCTTCTCCTTCTTCTTACAACTCCTGTCTCCCCTCTCGCTCTCTCGAGCGTACCCCAAACACGGTCGCTTTTTCATTCTCTCTCTCTCTACGTCTCTCCGTGGAACATCCTTTTCGTAGCACGAAACAGCGTCCGCTTCACGTACAAACGCGTCGAATGTTTCCCTCGGTATATCATCTTCGTCCTCTCTTCCACCGAGCGCCTCTGATCTACATGCAAGTTTCTTCTTTTTTCCGATCATTTTTTTTTGCAGGAAAAAAAAAAAGAAAGCGACTCGATGAGGCTTTTTTTTGGTTTTTGTCGATGTTTTCTTCCATTTGCTGTTTCCGACGTCAATCAACCACTCGTCGATTCCCCACAGACGCTCTTTCTCTCTCTCTCCCTCTGTGTCTGTGTTGCACACCCCTCCCGCTTTTCTTGGCTCTTGCAAGGAACTTGAGGTGAGTAGAGCGTTCGACACGACCGGTAAACGCGTGTCACGCATTTTCACTTCACTAATACGCAAAAACTCGCTAATCGCTTCTTTGGTATTACCGACGCGAGAGGGGCGGGGGGATATAATGTGAGCCGTGTGTCTGCCATGAAAACTCGTTGGTTTACGTTATAAACTGCAGAACGTGTCACACGTTTTCGTTCACATACTTTTTTTTTGTTTTTTTATTTTTTTTGTTGTTGTTTGTTTCTCTTCTTTAATTAGTGTCTCTCTGTGTTCTGATATTTAAAAAAAAAAACTGTACCTATAGTGGCTCTTCTCTTTAAATGGGGGAAAAAAAAAACACCGCTTTCCTGTATAGAGTACTTAGTAAAGAAGTAAGTGGTAGTAGTTAATAGCAGTAGTAATAGTAGTAGCAGTAATAATAGTAATTGTAGTAGTAACATGTATAACGTAATCGTGTAATCGTTACTTAACTTCTCTGTATATTATTATAACTTTTAATATTTAGGTAGACTTCTTCTCTTCTTTTTTTTATTTTTTTGTTTTTTTTTTAGATTAGTTGGTTTTTTTATCCTCTCTCTCGTTTCACGTTTTCATTTTATCATATTAAATCTTTAACCGTAATCAATGAGGTAATAAGGTTGTCTATGCTTTTTTTCTTTCTCTCTTATCATCCGTATTATCCTGTTTCATCGACGAGGTGGTTTCGGTTAACGCTGCGAAATCGATTTCGTTCAAGTGTCACACCCGTCGCTTTAACTTCCAAATTAAGCGAAACTCGTAATGAAAACGCGCGCAGAGGAAGTGAGTAAACGCGACCCGTGGTTGTCTTTTTTCTCTCCGTTCTCCGACCAAAATGATCGATTATACCTTTCGTTTCCTATTTCGAATGGACAGAAACCGAATTTCTTTTCTTTCTTTCTTTTTCGCCTCACCTCATTTTGCGCGATGCGTTTTTCGTTAGCTAACGTGCGCTTTTGACTCGACGCGACACTCCCATACATCGATTTTATACTTCAGAGCTGTGTATCCTGAGCTGTTAAACGCAACGTGGATTGGTGTGTATGTGTGTGTGTATATGTCACGATCAATGGCCATCGATCAACAATAACGTAATCTACTGTTCTCTCTGTTGCAAAAAATTCTGTCTAAAATATATCACGCCTAGTGTTCCTTGCGTTTTCCAAGCAAAATGTAACAACGTTTAGACGATCAACTAACTAAAACGGAAAAAAAGAAAAAGGGAAAAAAGAAACAAGAAAAGAACAGCCATTGATCGGTATCCACACCTCTTTACCCCGTTCTGAATCGAACCTGTACATATATGTGTGTAATTTGTTAGGTTTAAAGAAGAATGCCTTATTGCATGCGCGTTGTAGCGTTATGTGATACTTTGAGACTGGTGTTTTTCACAACGTGCTCACTCTATCTGTCGTACAACGTGCGTCGACCGAGGTTAGGATACATAGCCCGCGAGAAGGAGGTCGCACATAGCCTTTTATCATATTATATATATATACCGGTATATATGTATATATATATACATATATACCGAGAGAATGTCAAAGCGACGAGGCCACCCCGGCGATTAAAACGGATTCTGTGAGACGTTGGTCGGCGTCAGGTAAGTTTTTCAGTGACGTTACTGATTTTGTGATTGCTGCTGCTGGCTGGAGGGCGACGTGCTTGACTGTTGCTGAGCGGTGTGCTGCTGCTGTTGTTGCTGCGTTGCCGCGGCACCCTGTTGAGACGTGGTACTGCCGTCTCTTCGAGAACGAGAGCCAGCTTCTTGGCTGCTGCCACGACCTGCGCGAGAGCCAGTTACACCTGCTCCAGGTGCACCAGACGACTGTAGGACCATAGCGCGGATTCTTCTCTGCGCCGACTGCGTGAATCAGAGAGAAACGAGCAAATAATCTTTCGTCAATCGGGTACACGTATCTCATTCGCAATTTCGGGTAGTAAAAAGTACGCCGTGATACCTGTACAGAGAAGAAGGGGCCAATTATTTGGACGGTGGCCTCTTCATCGGCGGAAGGAGACGCTGATTGTTGCTCCGACAGCTTTATAATGCTTCCGGTTACACGTTGCAGTTCCCGAACATTTTGCCCACCTTTCCCAATGATACGGCCAACCTGAGTACTCGGCACGAGGATCTCGATCGTCAATCGGACGTCCTCGGTGCCAGCTACGAAACCTTCCTCGCGCATCTTCTCGAAAATCAAGTACTGAGCCTGTAAACCGATTAATAATGTAGCATCGTAGTTGTTACATGTACCTGTGGTTACTAGGTATTTAGTTTAATTATAATTGAGTGCGTTGTTGAAAAAAAATTTATTGTTAATCTGTGTTTTTTGTCTTGTCTAATTATCAATTGTTTTATCACTACAATGTTATTAAATAAATATCATTTACATTTTTTATCTCTGCAATAATGTTATTGTTAATGACTGTTTTCGTATAAAAAACGATACAATCGTTCGATTGGAGAAAAAAAAAGAAGAAATGATGTCGAAGGTTGTAACGGGACCAACTATACATGTACACGTACGACATGTCATTGGTACGGGTAAACCCTTCCTGTTAATTTTCCTGCTATCATCAAGACGATGCTTAATATAGACGACATCCTCCCAAACGAGCAGGTTTGTGTTTTTGTTTTTTCTTTCTCTCTTTCTCTTCGTCTGCTTTCGAACGCCGCGCCAATCGCAGCACTGCGCGTGTCGCGGAAATTTTATCGACCGATGATAAAAAACCAGACAGAAAGAAAAACCGAGATTCGAACGTGGAACCTTGGCGTTTGCAGGCTCACGTTCAAACCGCTAAGTCACGAAACGACTATGTCTGAGAGATACAAATACACGCTGTACTATCTCTACCTAGTTGGTACATCATACTTCTTCTACGTGCAAAATCTTTAATATACAAAGATAATCTTTTTCTATCCCCGAGCAACGTACGAATTTTTTTCACTTAAAAATTTTTAAGTAATTTTTTTAACACGTTGAATGCTGATATTACACGACGTCAACACAAATTTATTACGCGATTCGTATTATGTTGCACGAATGTTATCTGCAACAGATAACTTGAAGTTTAACGGGTTTATCTTACGTGTTAGAACGCGTTTCTTCGATACTCATTTTTAACGATAGAGTGAAAAATTGAAGGTTGCATTTCGAGAAGAAAACTACGCCAAGAAATGGAAAAAATGATGTTATGAGAAAGAACTCGATAGAACAAAAGATGCAAAAAATTGTACCAAAAAAGTCGTCGCGTATTGCAAAGATTGTACCGATTCATTTTCTTTTTCTTTGTTTGCAGTGCACTTACGTACACATCATATGCATAAATAAAACTACTTTTGTACGTTCTATACTTAATAGTATAATTTTTTCGTGCCACTGTAGCAACCAAGGTATTACTGAAAAATTTTTTACTAATCTTGTGGGGGGGCCACTGCCAATCACCAGTGACCCCCTCTCCCTCTATGGCATTCAAAGTGTAAAAAATTGAATATGGGCGGGGAAAGAAGTGTCAAACCGTCGTCTGAGGGAAAAACTTACCTTCCACTGTGATTCTGGTGACCCAACGATAGTCACTTTTCTGTCATTTTGTTGCTCTACCGGCTTATCCTGTTCGATCGGCGCGATCTTGACGCTGGCGCCAGAGAATCTGATGATGTTTCTGATATGGGAGCCCTTGCTTCCTATGATAGCGCCTACGCTGGTGTTTGGAATGTAAAGATACGCAGTTTCTTGAGTGTCGCCAATTGGAATACCCTGTTGCGTCGGCAAGCTGGCTTGGTAGGGGTACGGAGTTGGTCCGGAACTGTACAAACCGGGGCCACGTGATGTGTATCCCATGCCAGCGGTGGACATCATAGCCATTGGATGCAAGCCAGGGAACATCAAGCTTTGCGGCTGTAAAGCGTCGTTATTTCGTTATTATCGCGAGTTCAAATTGATTGAGAATCTTGAATAGAACTTCGACTTAACACTGAACCTACTATCATATCGTTTTCAAGCTTTTGTGTTTCAAACAATTTTCTACATACAATATAGATTACATAGTTATTTATCTTTTTCTACAATAAATTTTTTAACCAATCCCACTTCTGCCCTTATTTTCTTTTTTCCAAGAAATATATGTAGTCTGTTCAATTTGAAAAACTTGTGATATTTACTTTTCTAAAATTATACAATCGATTCACGAGAAAGGCTATTTGAATAGAGGTGCCGTCAATGATTGATAACAATGTTTCATTACAAGAGTACACGCAGATTTGGTGCAATTTTATAATATCAAAAGAGAGCATCGCAGTATAAAAGTTGCAAAGTATTTTCTTTGCATTTCAAGTTATAAGAGAAAGTAAATCTGGAACACTCAAGAGAAGAATATCTTGAATAAATGTAGAGGACAAAAGAGCAGATTAGTATTGAATTCCAAAACTCCTGATACCAAGTTGACTATTATCTACTACTCCAAGTGTACAAAAATATTACCTTCTTTTTAGGACCAGTCATTTTAGGAATAGGTCATGGTAGGAATAGGTATACATGAAGTATCGGTAGGTTTAGCGTTGAAGACTCCTAACAAATTACTCACAGCCATTGCCTGCAAGTCGTTCTCGTAGCTTTGACGCAATTTACTGGATATCATAGATTCGGCTTTGCTCATGTTGTCGATGCTGCCTTTCACGGTGATGATGCGCTCGAGATTGAAGTTGTTGATGTCGTTGATGCTGCTCACGGTTATCTTCGTGTCAGTGTCCTGCATAATTTTCTTGATGGTAGTGCCGCCCTTTCCGATGATACGTCCGATCAAATTGTTGTGTGCGAGGATTCTCAGCGAGATCTCGCTGTTGGCGAAACGAAACGATTGATCAGAAACGAAAAGAAGATTCTTCTCTTCGAGGACGAGAAAAGATTTTCTCTCTCTCTCTCTTTCTTACCCTTTGCTCAAACCGTAAGCTTCTTGTTGCGTGACCTCCATGATCTTCTTGCAAGCGTTCGTACAGTTCTCTGGATTGCCATAAATAGTGATGGCTTTCTCCGCGGCACCGAGGCTGTCCTTTCGGTGAACGTCCACCCGCGCGCGCGTCATCTGCGTGATCTGGCGTATAGTGGATCCCTGACGGCCAATTATGGCTCCTACCATCTCCGACTGCACGAGAATACGAAGCGGGAAGTCCGCCTGACGTCCGGCACCCGACACACCGGAATAAGCGACGCCGCTGCGCTGGCTGCGGCCTCTTCGTCGATTCTCCGCCGTAGACATTTCCACTTTTAGCGGGCTACCCTCGTAATCGTGGCCATTCAATTGGTTCACAGCCCTGCAAAAACCACCATCACCATCACACGTCACATCACATCATGGGACGATTTAACTTGGAAGAAAAGAAAAGAAAACTTACTGCTGTGCTTGTTCCTGTGTCTCATAGGTAATGAGGACGGTTTGTACGTTAGGATCGCGCGACGATAACTTTTCCACGGCCTGCACTTGACCGCAGTTGGAGAAGAGAGTTTCGATGTCTTCTAATCTGGCCAGGGCTGGGAGGTTGTTTATAAGCACTTTTGATCCGGAGCTGTTACAAAACAAAATAGCAAAAATTGCAAATAAATCAATTTACAATGTTGACATTTGGATAAAAATGCGACAAGTTTGTATTGTATACGATTTTTTCGAGAAAGGAGAGGCGAGACATGGAGAGAGAAACCCCCAATTTTGTTCAAATCGGCTTGCGCGAAAAGTGTAAACTGTAAACACTGTTGCTCTCAGTGCGTTGAATATCAAATTTTTCAATATGTTATTTCTTTCGTTCTTATTGAATTTCATAAATGTTAATTTGTTCGCCTATTTATTAATACTTTACCGACCGATAGCCTATTTATCATTCCTAATACACGGTCGATAAAGTGTTAAAAATATGAAAAATTACATTTAACTAAATTTAAGTAACGAGAGTTTGATTTCGATGATTTTGAAATTTAGTTTCGCAACGATCATAAGAATTCGACGCTCGTTAGATACTCTTTGTTGTTAGCAATTACGAGAGATGCTAAAACTATACGGAAAGCAATTATTCGCAAGTTTTTATCAACGATTTGCCACACGACAGGCAACCACGCTTGCGTGAAAAGTACAGACACCGTCGCCCAGTACTTCGCGTTCAATATCAAATACGATTGAAACAAGTTTCCAATATGTTATAGCTTTCTTAACGAGTTTCGTTCTTGATGAATTACACAAATGTTAACTTGTTCGTCTGTCTATTAACATTTTACCGACCGGTAGCCTATTAATCGGTTAATAGACGGTCGGTAAAGTGTTAAAAATTAAGATTCGACGGTAAAGTGTTAAAAGAAAACTAAATGTTAAAGTAATGAGTTTGATCATTTCAATAATTTTGAAATTTAGTTTCGTAATGATCATAAAAATTTTCATTAGCAATTATGAGAGATACCGAAAGTTGTTACGACGTAACTACACGTTACGGAAAGCAATCATACGCGAGTTTTTATTAACCATTTGCCAGAACGGATCACGCAGAACGTGCGAGACGCAGGATGTGGGTCAAGAATTTCTCGGTATCGGTTCAAGATCGTCAAAAAAGACGGGGGAAGCGCCTGCTAAACGAAGACCCGAGACTTGACCGAGGGAAAGGCGTGCAACACGGGAATGAGTCAACGCGAACGTATTCGTACGATGCACGGCTCGGAATTCCAAAATGAGCCCCCGCTGAAATACCAACACGTTGTAATGGCACTTTACTGTGAAAAAAGACTTGGTCTCGGGGTTAATTTTAAGAAATAAGTTTAAAAAAAAATATTTCGTATGCTGGATAATATTATGGTCGATAAAGACCACACGTGTGCGGATACCTGTTGACATTTTCTCTTCTTTCAAATTTCTGTGCTTTTGAAGGTCACAGAGAGTCAAAAACAAAAAAACAAAAGATTTTTCAAGTAGCATTTGATTTATGCGTATATTTCCAGATAGTGTTTGACTGAAACAAACGATAATTTGCTTATGGAAATATTTCAAATAGTTTCAGTATATGTCATCTTTTATTAATTCAAATTCTCCTGAAATTTCGCGTTAGAACGAGTTCACGACTGTACCAAGTGCATCGTTCTGCAAGTGCCCGAACCCCGTAACCACTTCGATACATTCCTTCCCTTTTCACGGATTTCAGATATATATAGAAATACTCGAGCCAAGTCCGGGCTAAATCGAATTTTCAAAGGACGAAAAATCGCGGCGATTGGGCGAGGGAACGGCGCTGGCGCGACGCGACATGAATGAACCAAATGGCAAGTAAGAAGAGGACGCGGAACGCGGGGAAGAAAAAGGAGGGTGAAACGGCTGAGACTCTCACTTTCGTACGTATCGATTTTTCAGCTCGCCCGACCCACTCTCAGGCGTCTAACCTTGGCTTTCAGACTAACCTTGAAGAAAACGTACCGAACGACCTAGCCTCCTTGTGCTTGGCCGATTATCCCCCCACAGACGGATGATGACGAAATACATAGGTTTCGATCTTCAGAAGAAATACGAAATAACACCTCATTGGCAACCTTTAACGTCTTTCCACGGGACATTTTTTTCTGCGAGATGGCGGAGGAGGACGCACGCGTGTTAGTGGCGTACGAGCGCGACGAGATAAATTCGAACGAACAAAAAATTTCGAGAGCGAAAAACACGATCATCGCCACCGTGGAACGAGAACTCGTTGCCGGGTGGCAGATAGAGATAGAGATAGAGATAGAGATAGAGATAGAGATAGAGATAGAGATAGAGATAGAGATAGAGATAGAGATAGAGATAGAGATAGAAACAGAGACGAGACAGAGACAGAGACACAGAGACAGAGAAACAGAGACAGAGACAGAGACAGAGACAGAGACAGAGACAGAGACAGAGACAGAGACAGAGACAGAGACAGAGACAGAGACAGAGACAGAGACAGAGACAGAGACAGAGACAGAGACAGAGAGAGAGAGAGAGAGAGAGAGAGAGAAGTCGTTTCTCCCTTTGGAACACGTCGAGGCTGAAGGTTAGAGGCCCTCGTCGAAGCCCGACACTACTCCTGGACGTGGTGCACGTGCTTGGCGCGTCTACGAGGAGAGACAGCAGGCACGTTCGACCGAGAAGAGAGAAAAGTCGATATCGTGTCTCTGTTGGGTAGACAGAAGGCTGGTGTGCACGCGTGTATCGGTACAGGTTACGAGGCTACAGAGTGAGGACAGGGAAGGGGAAGAGAGAGAGAGAGTTTGGTAGTAGCTTGGTGGAAGCGAGGGCGAGGGAGGTAGAGGCCTTTGTTTCGTGTGCTTTTGGGGATTTTCGGCGGCACCCCGGTGTGGTGGTGAGGTGTATGGGCAGGAGGTGCGCGAGGGAACGTTGATATCGCCGGTTTCGTCTGACTCGCGGGGTCTTCGTCTCCTCCACGCCACACGGCACGAAAATCCCCACTACTACCTCGTTCCTCCTCCAGCTAGAGGAACCAGCTAGTAGTAGCAGCCCACCAGAGCGCACACCACCACCACTACCACCACCACCACCATCATCACCAGCACCACCAGCACCACCAGCACCACCAGCACCACCAGCACCACCACCTCCAACCTCAACCCTTTTTGCGCGCCTCTTCCTCGCTACCCTTCCTGACCACCGGCCTGCCTGCCTGTGCCTGCCCTGCTGTCTCTCCTATTCTCCCCCGTCCTGCACACCCGCCGACGCATCACCCTCGCTAGGATCTTGCACGCACGTGTAACTCGCGATTTCGTCCGTTCACCTTTAACGAA
>KQ435759.1:168330-190411 GCA_001276565.1 Melipona quadrifasciata | reverse complement strand
AGAGAGAGAGAGAGAGAGAGAGAGAGAGAGAGAGAGAGAGAGAGAGACGAATAAGGGGAGCGAGAGAGATAGACAACTAGAGAGAAAGAGGGGAAGAGGGCCTTTTCTAAGCCCGAGGCACATACCGACAGGGATGGACGCGCGACGACCGCAGACCACGGGTCACCCCCGTGGAAGAGCTTTTGATCTCGCCTAAGACACCTTTTTTCGGACTCTCTTTTTCTTCTCTACCCTCCCTCCTTTTTTTTCTTTCTCGTTTAACAAGCCAATGGACTCGGGAGGAAACGACGATGGCCGAAAGCGGGACGATGGAAGAGAGTGAGAGGGGGTGGACAGGGGGACGAGGTCGAGAAAACAAGAGAGGGAAGGGGCAGTTGACGAAAAGTTCAGGAGAGAGGTCGTAATGCGGTGCAGTTAATTGTGAAGGGAATTGGGACTCGTTACGCGCCGTTAGTTGCCTAAAAATGGAACACATTTATGCGACGGTAATTAGCACGCGGGACGGCGCGCGTGTGTTGATTTCTTTTTTTTCTTTCTCTTTTTTTTATACGGATGCACCGGGAATTACGCCGCGTAATCATCGCTTGTGAGTTCTACGATCTCCATTACTCGTATTTACGCGGATTGTGATCTGTAATCTGTCAAATGGCAGAGCAGCGCCCGTTTATCCTACGCGAGACATTTTTTTTCGAATCAACTTTACCAACTGCCAACTTCTCTCAAGCTACAGAGAAACGTGAAAGTCACAAACTCCATTTCTTAATTCCACAGCTAAAACCAATATTCGAAATATATATTCGGAAGTGGAAAAATTCGACGTCGTTGCCGTACATCCGGATATAAATATGAAACCAACAAGTAACAGCGAAAAAGGGAAAGAAAAAAAGAAAAAAAACAAGAGTGGCGCCGGTTAGTAGGCGCACAGCCCTGGTAGAAAAGACCGGAGAGAAGCGTCGACGTCGTTGACTGAGCCGGCCGGCGGGGCGCACGGCGCCAAAATCGATTTTGAAAAGGGAAAGTGGCATGTACGTGCCAGCAGCGTGGCTTTACATACACAGTATGCGCACGATTCGCGACAAAAACGTGTAGGAGGTAAAACTGCAGTCGCGCCGAATAAAGGTTGCAAGCACACCGCGTATATATATATATATGTTGCACACAGAACGACCGCGCGAATGCGCGCGCGCGCTCGCCAACGTGTATTACGAGGCACGGCACCACAGCCGGACATATACACGCGTATATGCACGAGGTCTGGTTGATGCCCCTTTTTTCTGGCCACGAGTACCTCTTTCCCATTCATGTGTGAGCGTTCGAAGGGAAGTTGGCGTCTCGATTCGTTGTAACCGTGCGTGTGGTGTACCTGTGCCCGATGGCGTGGCACGTGTACCCTGTCACGCGTGCATGTGCACGTGTATACACGAGACGTGCTCTCTCTCTCTCTCTTTCTCTCAGCGACCTCCGTGAATGGCGCTCGATGATGACAATTTCGGCGATTTTTCACGGTGTTTAAGCCGGAAGCAGTACAGCCCCTCCCCCTCCCTCCCTCCCACTAACCCCCCGCTAACTGCTCTTTCTCTCCTCGCATTTTCCACGGGATATTTGATTTATAACGAATCGAACGTAACGCGGTCGTCAAATTCTGTTACCAATGATGTTACGCTCTACTTTCTTCCACAAAAAATACAAGATAGACATGCGATACACTTTGAAAGATTAGCGCAAGGTTGACTTAATTTCCGCGAGGCGACGCCATTGCTGCATTTATTTTTAGCCAGTTAGTTTCGCGCGTAGTATTAAGATCCGATAGATATCGGATCCAGCAGCATGAAAGATAAGGCGAATATTCGATTACATTGTGCAACGTTCGAGGAAAGATTGACGAACGATTTCTGAAAGTTTTCCACATAGTTCGAGAATCGAACAAAATAGATGTATGCGCCGTATTGAAAAGCGATGAATGCATTCCACCGTCCTCGACGAAGAAGATAAGAGAATTTTTGCGGAAGTTTGTTAATATTGACACACCACGGGTATGAACGTCGCCCTGTGCATCTCGGAATCTGTGTCGAACGTTATCTAACACGTTTCGTCAACATTTCGAAATGGTAGAGAATTCAATTCCTTGTAGAATTATTTTGTTTCTTTTTTACTTCGAATACTTGTAGATCAGATTGGAGAAATAACCAAAAGGATAAAAAACGAGCATACAGCCAGAAGTAAATGACTGGGTTAGCCAAAAAGTAATTGCGTTTTTCTCTAACAGATGGACGCGTATCTCAAAGCGCAACTAACCTCACTTTTAACCGAAAATTCATCGTGTAATCTGATACCCAACTGTTCCTAGTTTGCTTTAGACGCACGGTCATATTAACAATTGTTCGTTTGGCGTCGATTTCATAAGAGGAATATTTCTCAACGTATTTCGAAAACGGCAGGTTCGTCAAAAATTATAAAGAGGTAATTTTCAAACTACGGCAGTACGTCAGAATTGAATAACAAATCGTTCTTGGAACTGTTCTTCGTCGAAAAAGATAAGAACTTTCTCGAACTACCAATTGAAAGATAGGAAAAAGTAATCGCACAAAATAGTACATATACTATATTAACGAAACTTTTGTTTCTTATGAAAAACTCGCCTCTCATTTGCACACGAGAAGAAGAAAGGCAGTTACCTTCTTTGCCAACCTGTTGTTTGTTTAACAACATTCAATATAGCAAACTACATTTACACGATAAATGTATAAAAACGTCGTTTAATATATAGAATAACATTACAACCAGAACGATCTGAAATACATTGGTGGTACAAGAACAATACCGGTTCAAACAAGAGCGCGCGTTCGACGAGAATTTGTGCCTAGTCACACTAAGATGATTCGTCCGATAACAATATTTTCAATTATCGCAAACGCAGTTACGATAAGTAACGTCATATCGATCTTTTATGTTTCTGCCAATCATCATTCGGCGAGCGTTTATCAACCGGTTCGTGCGAGCAGTCGCATCGCTCTGTCGATAACAACGACTCGCGAACCGCCCGCAGGTTTCAACCAGCCGAACTCTGACTAGTTAAAGCGAAAGCTAATGTGCGCCACGCGCTGTTTCGGCGTACGCGAAGCCCTGGGGAATCGAGGTCGCGATCATCGCTGCTACAACACTGAGGGTCAACACCAGTTGGCGAGAGAAGGACAGACGCGACGATAACACGTTCTCCTTAACGATGGAGAAGCGGTTGTCGAGTTATCGACCGGAAACGGCGTGTAATCGGTACACGGGCGACACTTGAGAATTTTAACCTCCACCAAAGAGACGATCTAGTCTTTCTTACCATCGATTACCATTGAAAATAGCAAATCGCTGAATTTTAGCTGATCTATTTTTTCTTTCACAGGCTTTACACCGTCAAATCGTTGAAGGAAGGTATTGTTGGGCGTATCCGTGCACAGCTTGTATCTGTCTGCAAGCAATTATCGCGCAAGACACATTCGAAAGAAGAGGAAAGAGGAACGTGATTCAAAATGCAACGTGGCCCCGTGGTTGTTGGCGAGCATATCGAAAGTTATAACTCACACGACACTGGAAGGCTACTAGCGACTTACTCTACGCTGACACGTTAGAGGAGTTTGCCACAGTTGCGTCCATTGAGAACCATCTATAAAAACAACGCTCCGTCGGTCATACGCGTTCTCCAACGCGCTCGCCTAACTATTATATATACTCCGCCACGTGCTGTTCCGGTTATACCTTTAAATTATTCCCCCGTTTAATCCAATATCCACGGCGTAAAACAAATTACGCGTTATAAATGAACGATACGATCTAGATTTGCAAGTAGCGCGTGCTAACTATAGCGACTGTTTATGCGCTCTTCTACGCGCGTCTATATTACTCGCTCGTTTCACGTCACTTTTTTCTCGACTCTCACGTTCACGATTTGTCAATAAATTGAGAACGAGTAACGTAACGCTAACGTCAAGATTACGTTTAACACTCGTTACGTTAATTGCAAGCTTACGTTTCACGTTAATTGTAAGACTGAATCGAATTTTATTATTACACGCTATAATTTCGCAATTTGTCATTCAATTATTTTTCTATCAATCCGAAGGAATGATCAAAGTAATTGCACTGATTAACTGTGGCATTGCCCTCCGCGTGAAAATGCTTGCTTAACACGCGAAGATCAAGGGAAAAACGAAAAATACTTGACTTGATCAGCAACAGCACGCAGAAATATGAACTTTATTCAAAAGTATCACACTCCAACACTTTTTCGGCGAGATTTTGACACTTTGCAGAAAGCGTGCAAGAAATACACATTGCTTATCATAACAGAAGTTTTGTCAACACTGTAATAATTGAATTTCGTTTTTCACAGCTGTTCAAATGATAAAGGCATTCTTGTCAAAATTAATCTTAACTTTTGTTTAGATAAAAACATAATCGTACAAGTCTAATTAAATTATAGAATATTTTGTTAATAAATATTTTCATTTGTTTATTTACATTAACTGCTTGAAAGACATTAAAGTATTCTAATTAAAATTGAGACTAATTCTTTTGGGCAGAAAAACAATTGTATAAATTTATTTATTTTAATTATCATTTCAATTATAATGACTTATACATATGTAGAATATTTTAAATACACGGTCATTCTATCGTTGACTAGATATTTTCGTTTCTTCATCTGTATTAATATTTTTGGGCAACCAAAATCGAGTACATATGTGACGCTCGCCGTGAAAGTGTTGGAATACTAATCTACTTGTTCGTTTAATCGAAATTTAATTGAACTATCATCGATGGATGTCGAAGGAGATGATTTAGTAAACAGAAAACAGCGATTTTTTGATCCCGTATTCTTTTTTTTTTTTTTTTTTTTTCAAAAATTCAAGGTCGATGTGTTTGAACTCCTCTGTTCAAAAGAACTGTAGCAGCAAGGACAGCAGAGGGAAGTCAAAGGAAGTGGACGACGAGTGAAAAAATTTCACGTACCGAGAGAATTCCCTCCTCGGTATAACACACGTACTGAGAGGGGTAGAGAGAGATCCGCGGGTGTTGGACAACTGACATAGAAATTCGCTGGCGCTGGGAGAGGGGGTGGAGAGAAGGAAAGTGGGGAGCGCGATTGAAACGGGCCAGGAATTAAACAAAAACGAATCGACCGTTCCGAGTATTATGCGGCAGAATTTCAATTGACTTTGTCCCGGTTAATGCCGGAATCCTTATTCCGGCACGCGGTTGCCGCTATTATAGCGACTGGCCTCGATGCACAAACTGCTAAACGGTCATTTTATTTTTAACTTCACATTCAAGTTCCGCGCGGCCACCGCGGCCCAGACAAAAGGAGGCTTTTATTTGAACTCGATAATATCGAGTTGTCACGAAGGTTGGACTCGAGTTAGCGAACGTTAATACCCTCCGACCGATCCGTTCCAGTCGCAACCTCGTTACAGTCGCAAACTCTTTCAAACACCTGTCCAAGCTGGATCGACGCGTTGCTAAGTACCATCCATCCCCCTCCCCACCCTCCTTTCGAGTAGGAGAGGCTATTTACTAACCTTTCCTACGAATCATGAGGATTTTAGTCCCAAACAAATTGTTCAAATTGTCAACGTGCTGGAAACAATGTGCATGGTGTCTCATGGAGGATGATGTCTCACGGAGGATGGTGTCTCCTGACTCGTCAAACGATCGGAAAGTGATTCTGTGTAAAAATTTGTCAAGGAGCAACAAAATTTATTCGCCAAAATTTTTGTTTAGGACGAAAATCGAATTTGAAAATTTTTGTCGAATACATTTGGATTTGGCTAATTTCATAGTGGATAGGCACGAATAATCAACACGAGCGATTTTACTTATTATTATTAGATTGTTCTAAAAAGTGAAATGTAAAATAAAATTTATCTAAAATAAGTGAATAATATACAACAAAATTTGCTTATTTAGGTGTCGTTTTCGAAAGAAAATAAACTTTGAACAAGTTTCGTTAAAAATTGTGTTCAGTATACTTAATAAATCTTCAAGTTCGATTTTCGAAGCTTATTTTACGGGAAATTTTATTCTACTTTTTTCACTTATTTTCGCATGTAGAAAAGTGATCTCTCAATTATCTCTTCCTGTCACATTTAGAATTAGCCAAATTAAAATGTGCTCGATTCAAACTCGATTCTCTCGAAAATAAGGGCTTCGATGAATAAATTTTGTTCCTTCTTTTCGCCAGATTTTCGCGGAAAGCTTTCGTGAAAGAATCACGGAACTCGCCGGTCGTGAGTCGCGGGACACCCTGTGTACACGCAGGGGTGAGTGATCGTCACGGTTAACCTCTTGCGCTGGAATGACGAGCCATGCAAGTCGAAAATTTTTTGTCCCAAAATTGCAATATTTTCTCGGTTTTAGAGATATCTAAGTATAACCCAGGCAAAACAAATAATAAATTTATTACTTCTCAATAATTTCTATCCAATGATATACCGACAAGTTCGAAAAGAAAGCGACGAATTATTGTATATTAGTCACTCGTTATGGTCCGCAATCAGTTGTCAGCACAAGTGATTAAATAGCAAAGCGATCTTGTAACGTGATATGTTCGATTATTTTTCTATTGGAAACGTTACACGCGATAAGAGCCAAGAGATTATTGACACCACCCAAAGGCGTTTCATCGAGGCAAAGTTTTCTCTCGAGACGGCAACGGCGACGAGCTCGTTTTTCAGCGAGCAGCCGATTTCACGGCTCGACGAGAATTAATTCTCCCTAAACGAACCCGTGAAAGAAAGAAAGAAAAAAAAAAAGAAAAAAGAAAAAATTACGCGAAAACTTCGGAACCAATGGCGTATTTATGACTAAAGATTACGAAGGAGTGGGATTCGAGAGCGAGAGATGTATTCACGAATTTTTTTTCTTTTTTAGAAAAAACTTCAACTGACAGAGACGGCTATTTACCTAGCTGACTGTAGAGGATGTAGCATCGATAAATCGTCGTGGTTGAGCGTGAGCATCGATTACAATCGTACAAAATTACGACCGGCCACCTTTCACCAGAGGAGCTAGCTAGCTAGCTAGGTTACAGGCGGCACACGTGGCGCTCGTAACGAAGCGGCACGGCGCGGAGCAGCGTCGACAACCGCGCTCGCACTCGGCAACGCGACAATTTCCGGCCGGTTCGTGGAAGAAGAAGACGATAAAAAAGGACAAAGAAACACGCGCCGCGGAAAGGGGTTTGCCTTCGGTCAGAAGAAGAGGAGGAGGAGGAGAGAACGGGAGGAGGGAATAAAGCGAAGAGAATGAAAGAGACAAGGAGGGACAGAGTTGAAGAAACCGGAGGAAAGAGAAAGAGAGGAAAGGGTTCTCGGGTGAGTCAACGCGCGAGCGGGAACGACGGGCGAATCATCGTCAATTTCACCGCGGAGTTATGCAGCACAGACCGGCGACCACTGACGTAATCACACCACGGTGGCACCATTGGCCCTTTTATCGCGGCGTCGCTACCAGAACGAACGATCTGCCTTTTCTGCAATGCAAAAGAAGGGGAGGAATAACGATCCTAAGGGAGGGAGGGGGGAGGGGGGATTTCCCACATACGCAACGAGTCACTGCGCCACTTCCAAGTAGTCGCTGATAATTTCCTCTTTGCATATCCGCCGACGTCGTTGCTCTAGGCGCGCGCGCGCGCACGTGTCAATGTCTTTGTTTTCTCGGAAGAAAGCCAGGATGATCTCCTCCCCTGCTGCCTTCGCCGATTGGCTTCATTCTCGCTCTCGCGCGTTCGTGTCGCGATCGCGGGCTATCGATCTCAACGTGGCCAAAATTATTCGTCCAATTCCGACCAGGTGTTGAATACTTAACGATACGACCCGGGTGGATGAAACGCGATCGTCGATGAGAAATTTACTGAAAAAAATCAGTTTCTCCCCCCACGAGTTTTGAAGATTTTCCCTTTTGATACGGTTTCATCGTTGGCAAGTTTGCCTCCGCTGAGCGGACAGTTTAATCGCGAATACGCTGACAATGAACGGGACAACTATTACGCGAACGCCACTTCATCGAACAAGGAGCAAAACAGTTAAATTTTGCCACGCAATGTAACGAACTGGTGAGAAGAGATCATAGTTTCATTCGTTCTATGTAGTAACAAACGCTTTATAAAATTGTTTAATAATATAATTTTGTACGAAATATTTCAAATATTCAGGGGTAAATACATCAATCTACGTCACAAATTTTACGACATTAGTGACTTTTTTGTCGTCCGCCATTTTTCCAACAACAACGCTTTTTCTAGCTGCGCTTCTTCGATCATTACCACCAGTACAAATCGAAGGGAAATGCCTAGCAGTCAGCCTCGGAGAATTTTTATCCGAAGACTTGGTAATAATTTCAACGAAATTGTCTTTGCCATACTTTTGTAAAATTTGTCTCATCAACGTTAGATAAAAGTCAGCAATCGAGGTGTCACTCTTTGTTTCAAATTTATACGAACGATCTGAATTCCAAACTGACGTACCTAACGTGTGAAAGAAAAACTATATACCATTTGATGGTTCTCCTTATAGATTCGATACCACTTGCGGTATTCATGTGGAATATTGTGTGACCATAACCTCACTTTTATCAACTGTAAATTGATGTGAATTCTTTACGGATGACTATAGTCGCAGTGAGTATTCAACGATGGACGACTATGTTCGTCGTTAGTATCAAAAGTATTAAAACAGTTCTCATTCATAAATGATGAATTACTTTAACCTCTCAGCTGTGAATGACGAGTATGAACAAAATAGCAATTTTCCGTGAAAATACCAGTATGTTCTCGGAAAATTGCTATTTATCATTACCTACTGACGGAGTAATATGTATTATCACGAGAACGAAGAAGCGTTGCAACAAGATCAAAAGCAAATCGTGGACTTTTTCCAAAAATGGTTCGTACGAAGAAAATTCTAGAGCTGCTGTAATTTTCTCGACGAGAAGCAAGATGGATCGACGTGGAGCGAAAAGAAATACGGTGAAAAGGGACAGGAGTAACAGGAGAAAGATACGGTGGCGGCGAAGGAGCCAGAGGACACGCACACCCGCCGTCGCGACGCTCTCGTTTCTTCGTTCGATCGTCTCTCCTCGGCGCAAAGCCGAGAGAGGTTTATTCTAGGACGACGAAATTCACAATAACGATCCGAGAGGGAGAGGCCGCAGACGAGCTCGAGATATTTCTGCGCGACGAATTAGCAAGTTGATCTGCAACTTACGTGTACACGAACCCCAGAATCGTCGGGGGAACGCACGCAGCTGGGAAACGGGAGAAGGAGAAAAACAAGCAGGAGGAGGAGGAGGAGGAAGGTTCGACACGAGCCATGAAAATGCGAAACAAACGAGCGAATATGAGCGAATAGCGAGTGTGAGATCAACGCGACGCGACGAGAGAACGTGTAACTCCCGAAGAGAAACCGAGAAGGCAAATGGCGTCCAAAGAGGCCACCGAGAGTAGAATCCACGAGGAAGAAACAGAGGACGAAAGGGAATTCCGACCGGAGGGGGAGTTGCGCATGGATCGCAATTGCGATATCCAGGCAGAGGCAAACCGTTGCAAATTCGAGGAATTCTCCGTTTAAACTAGAACCGCGGAATGACGTACGACGAAAAAACGTCACGATTGCATCGATCTCTTCAAGATTGCACCGTGCATCGTTCAAGATGCGAAGGACGACCCTCGAGAGTTTCCCCACTGACGACAAATTCGCTTTTTCTTTCTCGATTGTGTGATTCGTTCGCAAACGCCGCGCGATTCGACCGGTTGGCAAAAACTCGAGGAAACTGACGGAAGAGAATTCCACGCGCACCTTCGTATCGCGAACGATGCGCGCTTGAAACGCGTTTGGTTCGAAATGAGCTGGATATATATCTCTGGCAGCGGCCACCTTTCCAAAGCTTGACTTTTACCCAGCAACAAGTGTCCCTTAAAATCAATTGTCAATGGTTCAAGGGGCGAGTGATACACTGATGAACAAAATTGTAAGACACCTTGCAAAATTACTCATTACGTTTGTTGTAAACGATACTACGTTCAAACCAAATTATTTATAAATTATGTTTAATTAATGTGTTCCATAAGTTCAACGGATATTTCAAACTCTTAATTGAAAGAAAAATAATATACAATGATAAGACACCTTGCAAAATTACAAAGATCTAGTAAACAAATCAAAGTTATGCAATGTTATTATTTTATTTTAGTATTTTATTTTAATTTTAATTTCTATAATTTGAATGGATATTTCAATAAATTCTTAATTTAAATAAAAATAACACAATTTCACTTGGATAATATTGTAAAACGCCAACAAAGAAAACAGTCCAAAGAAAGTAGTCCTCGCGATTAATCGAAATTTTCGAGACTTTTTTTAATGTTAATAGTGGGTTGATTCTTTTTTATTTTGAATAACTTCGATCATTCGATTAGGCTTTTGAATAATTTTATTTCAAATAACATTGGTTTGAATTCCCTCAGGTACACAAAATAATTTACAACGAAAGCCTTTAAATATATAATTTGCAGTAATTTTGCAAGGTGTCATAATTTTAGATCCATTAGCGTGCAAGATGTTGGCGAGTCTTCTCGTTAACGTTTATGCGATGCAAAGTGAAGGAAGGCATAAATATACAAAAAAATAAAGTAAAAGGTGTTCCAAGAAGCCAAGGAAGTATCACGTCCAAATTCAAATTAACCCCTTGCGCTGGCAACTGGTTCGCGGACCATAACGAGTGACCGAACCGTATACAATAATTCGTCGCTTTCTTTTTCTTTTCAACTCATTGGTATGATATCACTGGATAGAAATTATTAAGAGGTAATAAACCTATCATTTGTTTTGCCTGGGTTACATTGCAAGAGGTTAAATCATTTGACGTTACACGTGACAAAAAGAAAAAGAAAAAAAAAAAGGAAAAATTATTTCTTAAATTTTTTAGTTAAGCGAACTTTCACGCTTCGACTTTACAGATCGAAATGCCACATAGTTGTCCGACTCGACTAGAGTTACGAAACTTGCAAAAGTGACCTAAATCTTGAGTAGAAGCGGCGATACGCGTCACGGACACTTAGAGCGATCCGAAGATGGCTGGCGAATGCTGAGAAACGCTGCGTGGCGTCAATGAAAGAACACGTGGACTCGCCTAGAATTTCATTTCGCGTCGCCCAAGTGCAGACCGCGATCACGAACCAACCGCTAGGAGCGACGACGCGATTTCCGGTTCGTTTGCGATCAAAACGGCGCTCTGGCGGTAATCTGGGGAACAATAGGCTTGCAATTACTTCCAAAACGTTATTAGGAAAGGCCATCACACATCAGGAGAGTTCTGCACTGTCGATTTTATGAAAAAACATGTGAGGAACCTGACCTTGATCTTGAATTTCAAGCTCGAAAAATTTTTCTTTCTTTTGTTTACGTTTGTATCCTACGAAGATCAAACTTGTCCAACGGAATCATTGGTTTGGGAAATCGTTCTCTTCAAAAATGACGAGCTAACGGTAACCATATTTTTTGCTATTTATTAGTTTATATATTGTATATTTATGTTTCTGACTTTGAACTTATCCTAAGGAGAGAGGTGTTAGGAATTAATCGTATATGAATTCTATAGCCGAGGACAAGATACAAATCACCAGGTATAGGGTAGGCCAAAAGTTTTCTCCCAACTATTTTTTTCTAAATAAAATATCAAAATAGAAGGAAGAAGTAACTTTATTAATTTAATTCGTTGTTAAATTACGTATTTATTTTAGCAGGAAGTGACTTTTGGCCCCATCTTGCACAAAGCGTTAGAAAAATTCTTCCCGTCAATCTACAGCAGCTTCGTGCAAAGTTCTCCGGTACGTAGGGAATTAGAATTTTCAACGATTTTACGAACAAGTCAGAGCCAAAACTATCGAAAGCAACAACGTAGATAACGACGATCCCAAGAATATCGGCAAGTCGCGGAAAGGGCAGCGAGAACGGATGTAAACAACTGTCGTGAACACTTACGCGAGCCAACGGCTTACTGTGAGTTCACCTTATTACACGGCGACGAGTCGATCTTATTGGTAGTCGAGGGGCCAATGGCATTCTTCTCCGTTCAACGATGACCAAGAACAAGACCAACAACAACAACATCCATCGTCGGCACGAGCAGCCGAAAAAACCGCACTGTACTTCCTCCTCCCCCCCTTTTTGTGCTCGCGCTCGGCCGGCGAGCCGATCTAATCTCGACGACGGATCACATCACAGCGCAAAATCTTTCGCGAGAAGTCTACGTTTCGTCGGCGGATTTTTCGAGTCGCGTTTTTTTGACATTTATTGATGTTTAATATTTGTATAACATTTGTACCTTTTTAATATCTAATATTTATCAATACTTATGTTTATATCTTTTTAATATAATGATATATAATGATTTTTATGTTATTCACGAACGATCGAGGATTCGAATTTAAAATTTCCATGAGAAAATGGATCTTTTAGACGGGCACGTTTTTTTTAACACGTCGAGTGACGCGTTTGCCAAATTTGCGCGCCGAATGAGGTTCTTGCTTTTGCATATTTTTAACATGACAAACAATGTGCGATTTTTTTGTTACACGGTGTATTTTCTGGTTTCCAAAAGCTAAAACACATTTTCTAAACTCTATGTAACTCTTTCTCATGGTATTCAAACACGCGGCATTTTCACTCAAAACTCGAGAACTTGACGTGTAAACCGCCCCACGGAGAGGAAAAACGCGCCAGATAAAACGGTTTCACCATCTGCATCGATAATTCCGTCGTTATCGAAACTTGAAGAGGTCTAGCGCAATCGTCAATTTGAAAGTAAAATCACGCGGGACCGAGCATCACCCGCGCCAGCCCCCGAAACCGTATCACTGGGGACAACGAAACACGCAGCACGATTGAAGCGATTCAACGAAAAAAAAAAAAAGAAAAGAAAAGAAAATAAATGATTTCACGGTAAAATTCTGAACTGGCTAAAGTTTATTCGAATCGGTTACAACTCGACCATTAACCCACTGACTTATAATCTCGTCGAGTCGTACTCGTGGTCCAAGTCACTGCTGTTTCTTTATGGATTGTAAATCTTTTTACTACAAAAATTTCAATTCGAATTTTAAATTTAAACTTACACATTGATACATAAAAACATGTACAATGTTCCAAATAGTCGGTATATATAATAATAGTAGTTCAATGCTTTAAATAGTCTAAATTAATGTTACAACTTCGATAAGCAATGCTCATCTCAAAAATTGAAAAGAAATTAGAACGCAAGGAATAGGAAACAAATTTCAAGTCCCCAATGAAGAATATGAAGTAATATATATCTCATTTGTGTATTTCACAAAAATAATTCAAATTTATGGAACATTGCAACTCTGCAAAAGCACTCTGAATAATTATAAATTGGCCATTTTGCCCAATTTGGTAGTTGTAGCCTTAACTCTTTGCACTCTAAGCATAGACAATATTTGATGATGCAGTAGGAGGGGAGACAAAAATATTCAAACAACTTCTATTTAATTACATGTTCCATTGCATAATCACAGTCAGTATTCTGCCGTTTCTCTGACTGAATAAATCAAAAAATATCGTTGTATATTGTGTCAAAAAATACAATAGAAATCGAGTTATTAGACAGTAATGACAACTTACTTCTGATTGATACAAAAATAATTTAGACAGTGATTGTTTTGAAACCTCGAGCATTGATTCTGACAAAGTAAAGCAAGAAGCCTTCAATTTAGTGATTCAAGCCTTCATTCCAGTGACAGTGAAGAAGACAAAAGTAATCTCACATACAATGAAAATTGTCCGTTTGGCAACTGGCAACAACAAAACTCTTTCAGAAAGAGGCAGCATTCCTTGAACGGTTTGATTTCTAAATCAACAGAGTCCAAAGTGTTTGGCCCACAGATAAATTTAAGCGAATTTCAAGTACTTTTGTCCAATTTATGCAAATGTGAATTGTCGAAAGATGCACATACTCTGCCGTTTGCTTTAAAATTTACCACGCACAGGAAAACATCAACTGATTGATAACATTTACATTGCAAACAATAACTTACAACTCTCGCTTTTCGCAATTTTCACTTTCAAATAAATAATTTACTAGATACGCGATACGAGAAAAAGTCGGAATTGTTGCGAGCTGCAAGTTGAGAAATAACTAGTTGAGTGCAAAGGAGATTCAAGCGTCTTCCACTCGTGGAAACGTGGGTGCGTGTTTCAGACGGCGCGGGTGGGGGTCTGCTAAATGGGTCAAAAAATAACGTGAAAAGGGCGGTGGCCGAAACAGTAAACGGGAAGTCGGTTTCCACGTGATCGGCCGACGCGTAAATATCCGACGAATTCGTGGAAAAAATCGATAAAAAATCGACAACGTCTGAACACACGCCGTGTTTCGTTCCATTCGTGTGCGCGAATTTTTCTCCCCTTCCCCCTACCCTCTTTTCTCATTCTCTTTCGTTGCACAAGCCGGCGGACCATTCGACATGAATTTTTCCTAATTAATCAATATCACCGGGCCGCGGTGGTGCTGGTGGTGTGGCTCGACCATGCGTACGGCCACCCCGGCGAAGAAACCGGGGGAAAAACGTGGACAGGATAACACGCGTCGCGCGGACAATTTCGTTCGGTACGTGGAAACAAAACGGCGAGTGCATCGGGGCGAGCACGCGGCCGGCCTTCGCGGACACTCGTCGAGAATTCTTCTATAATTGATATTCCGATTGTATCGAGTGCACGTACCGGGAAGTGCGCTCCGTGTTTCAACCACCGTACACGCCGTGTTTTAATTCATTTATCAGCGTATCGTTTCGATCGCGTTATCGCGTACTTTCCTCCATTCCTTTTCTTCCGTTGGCTTCAACCACAGTGAACGTGAATCGCGAACAAAATAATATTTCGGAAAGAAACCCTTTGCTACGATTTATTCGACTTATTTCTCCGTACAATTATTTCTTAAATTTACGAGCCAACTGCGTCGCGTTTTTACAATTTCAGAGAATTTCTTTTCTTCGGATTATTCTTCATGCTACGCACGAAGGATTACGAATGAAATTTGGAAGATGCCGTGCGTTTCCTTCGACAATGAAGACGTTCGTAGGTTAATATACAAAGATGTAAAAATAATTTACAGCGTATTATAGTATGTAAGTATATTATAATTATAATATATATATAATATAAATAATTATATTATAATTTACAGTATTTATAATCGAGTGTTTCATAAGCGATTGTGCTTACGACATCTTGCAATAATTATAAATGTGACGCTATAAAAATAGACCTTCGTTACGTTTACGCACAAATGTTGAAAAATAAATATCACTATTTGGTTACATCGAATTTGGTTCGTATTTAATTCGTACGTTAAACAGGAACGGAGATTGGGAGGAAAGGATTTTAGCAAAATTTCTTTTCATAGCTGTCAATCGGCGCAGAAACTGTGAATCGAGACGAACAAGGAGGATAATTTAGCGGGAAAGGCTGGCGTTTCTGACGACTGGCTCGGTTTTTGCCAGACCGTAGGGTAGAAAGCGCGCGCGCGAGAGCGTGCACGCGATCATCGCCCCGCGTTCCGCGCATGATATCGCGACATTAAAAATCAGCACCGAGAAGTAAAAGAAAAAGAAAAAAAAAAAAGAAAGAAAAAACTGGCGCACCTTCTGATGCATCGGGGTGGTAACAGCTGTTGAAGCAGCTGCCACGTGGCCGGCAGACACCTATGATTGTCGGGGATCGTTTCGACATTTTTTCTCCTCCCGTGTTTACAATCGATACGGCTTTCCGGGCGCATTATCGGGCGATTCTTGCTCTGCTCAGCTTGCATCTGAACGCGCGAACGTTCGAGATTTTTTAAAAGTGGCAAAAGAGACTATTCGAATTAAAGAAGAATCGCTATTGGACTTATCACCAAGGTAATTTACAGTCTAACAATTTTTAATTAAAGATGAAAAACTTTCCTTTAATTTAAGCTGATTTTAAGTGACCCCCTTAATGATCAAAAAAGTCGTAGCTGAGCGAAAAATCGAAAAGTTTGATTGTGTTTGAGAAAAAAAAAAGTACAAAAATTCTGTAAAAAATGATAATTACAAAATTTGAAAGAAGAACACATTAAGAAATGAGGGAGGACTGAATTAACGTAACCAACAGTATACCGCCGCTTTTCGGCATCGTAGAAGTTGATAAAATTTAATAATCCTCACGATGCTACATTAATTTAAAATTTATAATGGAAACAAAAATAAAGATTTAGTCTTTCGATAGCGCTTTATCTTTGGCCTCCGCTGAGCGGACAGTTTAATCGCGAATACGCTGACAATGAACGGGACAACTGCTACGCGAACGCCACTTCATCGAACAAGGAGCAAAACAGTTAAATTTTGCCACGCAATGTAACGAACTGGTGAGAAGAGATCATAGTTTCATTCGTTTTATGTAGTAACAAACGCTTTATAAAATTGTTTAATAATATAATTTTGTACGAAATATTTCAAATATTCAGGGGTAAATACATCAATCTACGTCACAAATTTTACGACATCAGTGACTTTTTTGTCGTCCGCCATTTTTCCAACAACAACGCTTTTTCTAGCTGCGCTTCTTCGATCATTACCACCAGTACAAATCGAAGGGAAATGCCTAGCAGTCAGCCTCGGAGGATTTTTATCCGAAGACTTGGTAATAATTTCAACGAAATTGTCTTTGCCATACTTTTGTAAAATTTGTCTCATCAACGTTAGATAAAAGTCAGCAATCGAGGTGTCACTCTTTGTTTCAAATTTATACGAACGATCTGAATTCCAAACTGACGTACCTAACGTGTGAAAGAAAAACTATATACCATTTGATGGTTCTCCTTATAGATTCGATACCACTTGCGGTATTCATGTGGAATATTGTGTGACCATAACCTCACTTTTATCAACTGTAAATTGATGTGAATTCTTTACGGATGACTATAGTCGCAGTGAGTATTCAACGATGGACGACTATATTCGTCGTTAGTATCAAAAGTATTAAAACAGTTCTCATTCATAAATGATGAATTACTTTAACCTCTCAGCTGTGAATGACGAGTATGAACAAAATAGCAGTTTTCCGTGTAAATACGAGTATAATCGTCACGCGAGAAAAGTAATTATAATTTGTTACTTAAATTAAACAGCTTGCAGAAAATAAAACATATTTATAAATTTTAGAATATCCTGAGACTAGATTTAACTAGTTCCTTTTCTCGAGTTTGGAAATTCCTCTTGCTCTGCTCACTTTAAGTTATGAACTGATCCAAATTCTTCGTGGACGAAAAGACTGAGCTAATTCCTCTCTCTCTCACGATCTGCTCGATCATTTTATTTTCCAACGACGCGCGCGAGCGAGCAAGTCTCTCGTTTGCGAGCGGAACGCGCAGTATCAAGATCGGTCTACGCTGCCTACGTGTATACGGGTATACGATAATACGATAAAGAACAAACTGTTGGTGAGTATGGGCATTCGCGCGCTATCCGACCGGCAGGTGAGTCGGGCAATCGGTTGGCGAAACCACGCGATTATTTTTTGCTTTTTTTACCTGTCACAACGGCCCCGCTGCTCTCTCTCTCTCTCTCTCTCTCTCTCTCGGCATTTGGGCTCACAACACGTTCTCGCTGCCCGTCTTAGGAAAATAACACTGTCCACACACAACGACTTGCTTTCTTTCCAACGATCTCCACTACGCTGCTCACCAACGAGTGAGCATTTATTACAAAAAAGAAAAAAAAAGAAAAAAGATGACTCGCAAGTGTCGTAATTCTGGCCAACCTCTCTTGCTAATATATGTCCTTCTCTCCTCAATCGCGTAGGAGGAACACAACAAGGGGGAGAAAACAGAAAGAGAGCGACGGAGGAACGGGGGTGGAGGTGGGAGGGGGCAGAAAGGAGTCCCGCGTGCAGATTTGAAAAGGCATCATGCGCCGATCCTGTTAAATTTTTAGAGATGAGAAAACAATGGGGGTAAATGCTGTTTCTACAGGGGGAGAAGAGAACCTAACGTTGGGGGTGCGTTAATCTCTCTTCCTCTGGCTCAACCGACGCCCCTGCCGCTCCTTCGTCCAGACTTTTCTCTTCTTGCTCCTTCCCTCGTGCCGCTGCAACAGTGAGAAAGAGGAGGAGAAGTGGGACGGGGAGGGGCGAAGGGTCTGACATCGACAATAGGCATCGAGGAAGTCGAACTCGGGGATCTATGCGAAGAAGGAAAAAGGATCGACCGACCAAGGGTGGGGTAGAGACAGACAGACAGACACACAGACAGAGAAAGTCGAAGTTCTGGCTGTACAGAAATGAGAGACAAAGAAAGAGAAAGAGAAAGAGAAAGAGAAAGAGAAATAGAGATACGGTCGCTGTGGAAAGGCAGCGTCGGTCCTAAGCCCAATTAGCAATTTAAGGCAATAAGCGAGCGCACTCTCCCTTGGTTACGTTCCCGCGTTCGGTACACTCGACATTATTTCAGAAGGGAGACGATTCTTCCACCCTCGTTCCCCTGCCATCTCGGTCCACCGGTCTCTCTTATTTCTCCCTTACTTCTCTCCACCACCTTTGCATCGGTGAATCGCATAAACATCGCGGACACATCAAGCGCCACACAGTGGGTAGGACAAACGCAAAGTGCATACACACACAAACACACACACACACACACGCATGATTATATATCTCAAAAGCGGAACGAGAGAGAACAAAAATCGTTGTTGGTTTTTTCTTTCGGAAGTGTCGCTGTCACTAACCTTTTGCGCTGGAATGACGTGCCACGCACGTCGAGAATATTTGGCCCAAAATTGCAATATTTTCTCAGTTTTAAGTATGTTGAAACATAACCCAGGCAAAACAAATAATAAATTTATTACTTCTTAGTAATTTCTATCCAGTAATATATATATCGACAAATTCAAAAAGAAGACGTATTGTATACAGTTTGGTCACTCGTTATGGTCCGTGAACCAGTCAGTTACTAGCGCAAGAGGTTAAATATGAAACTAACCACCCTCTATTCGTTTGGCTCGAAGGTCTGCGACCGTATTCGTTCTCAGAGGAATCGATCGAATTCACGGGAGGAGGATTTGCCAGAATTTCGCAAGAGATCGAACGCGAAGAGGTTGAAGAGATAAGCTTTGAAAAACAAAAAACAAAAAACAAAAAACAAAAAACAAAAAACAAAAGAAAGAAGGCGGGTTTCGCTCTTTGAATGAGCAAGTTTGATGATGAAAAAACCGGTATGTGAAGAAAAGATGGCCTCTTGCTCTTTTAACGAGTCTCTCTCTATTGGCTTTGCGTTTAATCGCTTTCTCTCTCTTTCTCTCCCTTTCCCTCTCTTTCTTTCTCGCTCTCTGTGTATACACGGGAGGAGGAACGACGGGCAGACGAACGCGAAAATGCGAAATGCATTCTTAACTCGCTGCCTCTTTCCTTCTTCCTTCCCACCCCTCCTCCTTCCCCACTCCACTCTAGGCTACAATGGCGGGTTTACCGAGCGGATGAGCGAAGGAATGGTACACACGGAGAGTGATAAATAAGAGAGAACGAGAGTTTATGGGCGACGCCACCCTACTACTACCACTACTACTACCACGCGCGGAGTAGACGACTTCTTCCTTCCCCGGGCATTCGCGAATTATGCGTCATGCCGAGGTGAATGCATTCAAATTGACGCGATACCGGAAGGAAGACAGGACGACGACGACGACGACGACGACGACGACTGCTGCCACGGCGAGAGTCCCTAACGTCACGGGACGCAAGACAAATTTACCAAAGCCGGGCACCCACAATGGCGTTCTTTTCGCTATTTGGGCGGAGGGGGGAGGCTCCGGCTGGATTCACCGTGCCCGATTATCATTATACCAACGGAGGCCGAAACACCAACAGGCTACTCGAGTATAACCAGTCGTTTTTTTCGCGCGGTGCAGGGGGAAAAACCTTGGAGCGATAGTTCTTTTTCCGCGACGTCACATTCTTCCGACAGAATGTGCTCTTCGTGCTACGTATTTACGACTCGAAACAACGTTCAACTACTTCCAATCGAAACGCTTAGAGGCAGACGTATCTGACGACCAGTTAAAAGAAGATTTTCGACACCACGAGGAAGATCAAGCTTCAATTTTGACGAAATTCGACTGAATGGAAAAAGTTCTACTTTATGCGATATAAAAAGAGATTGTAAGGTTTGTTCTTGTCGAAACACGCCAGATGGAAGACACGACATAAGTTATTACTACGATACTTGTCTCGATAAATCGAAAATGCATCTTGATTAATATCACAAAATTATATTTTTAAAGATGTAAACATAGATGAAATATTGAAATATCATAGATGAAATATCACGTTTTTGTAAATTAATTTGTGCGTGAAACTGCGTTGCTATTTTTTTTAGGTGTGAAAATTAGAGTATAGAGTAATAGTCGTCAATTTTGGGGATTTCGATACAATTTCGTCGACAATCCTGATTCAGAGAAATTAAAATCCGAATTCTTTGACAAAGTTTCTTTAAAACAGTGACAAACAAGAAGACAGTTCAAATGAGATCGAAGTTTCTTCGCCAAAAGAAAAGGATGACACAGTCAAAGAGATTGAGGATGACCTTAAGAAAGTAAATTAATGTAAATAGTTCAGAGACGACTAATACGTTAAAACGATACAGTAGAGAAGATTCATCTTCAGCTGCTAATAATTTTTCATCTCGATCTGTTCCCGAGATCGAAAAATTCGAACTTTGACCGAAAATAGTTTATGTTTCTGTTCTTTAACATGTCATCGCGAGAAGAAAAGAGAGAGAGGGGAAGGGAATTTTCGACTTTTTACGAGGGAGTACAGAGCTGCACTCGCTCGACAATGAATCAGAGAGGTGGCGACGACGCGATTTTTGAAGTAGCGACGTTTTATGGTTTCCGTCAAGAAATTTCGTTCCGGCCGCGCGCGGCCTTATCGGGCGTTGCTCCGACGCTGCCAGGAGGTCTGCCAACCTCGCGTGAAATCAGTATATATATATATCCATATATGTGTATATATGTATGTATGTATGTATATACACACTATACGACTCTACCGTTTCAAGCAATATGATCAACGACAACAATTGCAATTTCTCTCCACCGGAATTAATCTGTTAACGCTAGAAGACCTACCGAAGTGATAAAAATAACCAATTTATAATTTCTTATTACTTAGAAATTTTATAGATGTAGAATAATGCATTTTTAAAAATTTAAATAATTCTTCAAACAACATGTAATTTATTGTATCATAAAGCTTCTCTACTTTTTCAACGTTTCTGATGGAAATTTTACGTTTTAGTTGTCGGTAGTGTTTTTATTATTCGAATGTACCAATCCAAAAATGCACGAATTTTTCTTTTACATGGATTCATATCTTGAGAATAAACTTCTACAATTTTGGTGATATATAAAGGACAATGATGGAAAGACTCTGAGTCTCAAGCCAACATAGCTACAATTTATAAACATCAATAGTATAAATAATTTTCTTATGTAATGACTCCTCTCTTTTGTTTCGTCGTGAAGAGTTCTTTCTTGAAGAAACCTAACCTCTTAGCTGTGAATGACTTCACTCGTTACTTGAATTAAAATTTTTTGCGGAAAATAAAACATTTGTAAATTTTGGACATGTTAAAATGTTTTGAGACTAGACTTTTCTAAACATTTTTCTAGAAAACGTGCCATTTCAACGCTAAAATGACAGAATACTCTCCTCTTTCTTTCGCGCGACGCCATCAAATCTTTCTTGTAGAAATCTAACCTCTTATTTATAAATAACGGTTTGGTCACACGTTATGGTCCGCAAACTCAGTTGCCAGCGCAAGAGGTTAAATTAAATCTTTTGCGGAAAATAAAACATATCTGTAAATTTTGGACATTTTGGAACATTTTGAGACTAGACTCAACTAGTTCTAATTATTTTCTTGCTACGATCGCTTCCGGGTACCATTTTACGCGACCTGTTGCGACTTGTATCTCGTATAAGTCAAGTTTTGTAAATAGTATCAATTATGT
>KQ435759.1:156285-168213 GCA_001276565.1 Melipona quadrifasciata | reverse complement strand
TATCAATTAAGTTAAATAATAAATAAATTATTATAAATAATAATAAAATTATTAATATGCAAAATTATGTACGTGCAAGAAAACGTTGCAATAACTAAGAGGTCAACAGGTTAACTCGTTAACTTGATCGAAACTGAAGAAAAAAAAACAAAAAACTTTCGTAACAGGTAACCGAGGCTCGTCGAGAACGGGAAAAATTGGAAACACGATTGAAACACGACGTGGTACGTAGGATACACGTTGCATCGAGCATAGAATCGGTCGAACAGGCGAGGCGTGGTAGCTGGCCGCATTGAACGTCGTCTGAATTACTCATGGTTCTCGCTCGCCAGGACGTCTCTTCTCGCATGGTAGCCGCAACGCGATCGCTCGTAGACCGTGGACTTGCCGTGCCGCGTTTCGTGATCAATAACGCGTTGTTCTTTCCTTCTTTTCTCCTCAACACGTTCGAGACGATGTCAGTCCCTGCGGACCAACGCTTCGCTATTCGTTTGACCGGCGTCGGTCCCGCGCGACTGACACTTGCAACATACTCGTTTAGCCGGTGTCGGGCACGTATCGAGTCTGACAAATACACTCGATTTTTATTAATATGAAAAAAAAATTATAATGTATAGAACATAAAAAATGCACGTCCGTTTCGAAAGTTGCGAACGTTCAAGACGCTCATAAAGTCAAGAAACGAGGCTAATGGACGCATCTTGGAACAACACGCAGCGAGGAGAGAGAGAGAGAGGGGGGGGGGGCATCGGCGCGCGTCTTGGCGACAACGGCGGGTGCCATCGGCGATTTTTATTCCAACGTCCGAAGCGTAGAGCCCCGATTGGCTGATGAAAGGCGCGGAAGAGTATCGGTCTGTGCACAAGGATCGATAAAAAGAGTTGCAGCCGAGGCGAGCCTCGGCCCGGGGTAAACGCCCAGGGGGCCACCACACCAAGCAGGAGTAGTACACATTCAGGATCACGAGTGGTCTTCCATCAGATTAATGAATCGCAAAGTGCATTCACGCACGTCATGCGCATTTGTTGATAAAAGTCAAGGAAAGAAAAAAAGACCAGTCGGGGACCCCGGTACACGGCACGCGAGTCTAACAACCCCGTAGGATCAGGCTGAACGAGACAATTCTCGCTCGTTCGAGGAAACGAGAGTTAGTTGGACGAAAAAGAATTATGCTTTCTCAGACTTCAACCCGGCGTGTGTTGTTGTATCATCGAAACACACAGTGTTTCGAGGACAGTCGGGAGACGTTGAACCGATCGGGTGTAACCGAGGATAACCTTGACCCAGGGAACAAAAAGGGGGACCCAGTCGTCGACGCGGCCCAGAAGGAGCCGGCAAAGTTTCGAGTAAGAAACAATCGCGAAGGAGTTTGGTACATAGAGAGCCAGGAAGAGAAAAAGCGAAACGAGGATCGATGCAATGGCTGCAACCGCGACGCTGAGGGTAAATGGCACGGAGCTGGCAGCCGCGCGAGGGTGAGGTCCGCGAGGAGGGTAACCTTGACCCGGGGATGAACGACCCTCTCCCGTAGCACGTGGCGCCCCTTTCGTCGCCCTCTCCTCCATCATCCCTCTATTCTGGACTTTCACGACTTCCATTCCAACCCTCTTACTCGTCCAACGCCCCTCTCCCTTCCTCAGCGTCCTTCCTCCTCCTAACCCTCCCCCTACTACGTCGGAGCCGGCGTCGCGCTGATTCTCCTCTTTCTCCCTGCCAACAACCTCCTACAACCTCCTACCGATCACCTCCACCTTTCTCCTTCCTCATCTTCCTCCACTCTGTCCTCTGCACACGAGCAACGCGCTGCTGCCCTCTCCCTCCCTCTTCGTACCCTTCTCGCCCATCAATCCTACCACCGTCGACCCTCCTTTTTTTCCGTTTCTCTTTGCTTTCTCTTTCTACGCACTCTCGCTCTCTGTGCAAACTTATCGCCAGCAGCATAGCACTCGGGGCCATCCACCGGGGGCTCTCTGCTATCTACGCGATTCTCTCCTCTCTCTCTTTCTTTCGCGTCTCTCTGCAGCGCCAGCAGACACCGGCACACTACTCCCCCCCTCTACCTCATATTTTTTTCCCCTTTTCATTTCCACCGTCGTCCTTGTGCGTTTTCCACGCAGGACGCGACGCGAGAGGTAAGAGAGGGAAATTTCAAGGCCAGGGTACAAACCGGCGAAAAACAACGCTCCCCCCTCGCCCGTCGGGTCAGGATCGAACACACACGCGAGCCACGGTTTTAGACGTTCTCGTGGTCTGGCCGCTGAAATCTTACGAGTTCCCCGCGAGTTTCGACGATTCACGGAGAGTGTCTACTTGGTGATACTTATCGAGTGGATTTTCGTTCGGCTGAAAATCGTCAAGATTTAGTTTGGCAGGAAATTTCCAAAATTTGGTTCGACCCATCGTCAACAATAGAGAATGACAACTTCTTTTGCTGTCAAAGGTGAAAGAAACTTTCGTCTGACGCAAATTACGGAAAAAGTTTTTGCCAGTCTCTTTCCACCTTTCGCACCCACAACTTCCTTTGCCAACTTAAATCGCGCGCGATCGCTCGTCGTCCAGTTCTCTCTCTTTCCGATCGAACGACCTTCCTTTTTTTTTTTAGCCCAGACTGTACTTAAATACTCGAAAAAAACGGAATCGAACCGGCAGAGCGCTCGATCCGACCGGATAGCCACGCGCTTAATCTCAAAAGGGAGGACGATTGGCAAAAGAGGCCGCGATTGAAAGAATCTGTTTGCTCTGCCATAATGAAAGAGGACTTGATTTTGAAAGACACGCCCGATGCCTCGTCTCCCCATGTTCCACGGCCCCCCATCCGCCGCGCGCACTTTATCCCGTCGCAGCCACGCGAATACCGCGTAACACCCGGGTTCTGCCGCTGCGTCCGCGCGGCTTTTAAACTCGACAAGTGGCCCCACGTGTTACACGGCCGTACATCGAAGCGATATATCGAAATAACGAGTGTCACGTGTAACAGAGCCACGTGACACATACTGCGGCACGAAATTTCCAAAAATTAATTTGGTGAAGAATTTCCCAAATTTAGTTTGGCTTAGCAAGGTTTGCCAAAATTTGGTATTTCTTTTACGGGCAATGACGAGTCGTATCGAAACGACAATCGACCGCGAAAGTACGAGCAGAAATAGAAGCCGAAGCGAATAGCAAAATGGGGAGACTAGAAGAGGCGAAAATTCCGAATGATCGGAGCAGGTCAAAAGGAACTATCGAAATGGCGTGACAGGTGGGAAGCGGTGATCCAAGCAGCCTAGCACGTAGCCTGCTTCAAGATCCATCGTGTCCCAGAGTTGATCGATTAATGATTCCGCGAGAGCCCCCTTTCACTTTTCCTATTCCCAACGATTAATTAATCGCCCGTTATAGCTGGCAGATCTTACCTCGATCGACTTAAATTCGACGTACAAAATTCCTCGATCGAACGAGACCAAGGAAGAATCGAGCAGTCGTCACTCACCCCGTTTCATCCCTCGAGAATTGCCTCCTCTCTCGTCTGATAAATCAACCCATCGACAAATTCGAAAATTTTCATTCATCTCGTCAATCTGTCAATGAGTTGATCGATCGAAAAGAACCAGCCGCGAGGGCGACTCGAATTTATCTGAAAAATTCCGCGGTGAACGTGTCCTTACCTGAAACAAAGAAAGAAAAGACGAATCGTTAGGAACGTTGGTCGAGCTTCGAGATACGAGAGAAGAAAAAGAAGAAGGTGCACGCGCGCGAGCGTCGAACACACGTACGCGGGATTAGCAGAGTGGCAGAGCGGCGGTGGTTCGTCGGAACCGACCGAACACACCGATCGATTCGGCGAGACTACGAAAGTTTGTACTACGTAAAGTGATTACACGGCTGCCCGATTCGCGCCTACGAAAATTGACGGCGTGTACACTGATAACGAAGATGGGCCCGTCATTTCGTGCCAGTTCGGGGGCGCGCGCGTTCGCGCGCGCCTCTCTCTCCCTTTTCTCTCGTGTGTTAAAACATTTTCGCGCGGGGGAATCCACACCGCGTAATAAATGCACCCTTTACTATCGATTTTCTTCACTTCGATTCTCTCCATCAAGAATCGAACGTGATCGATACGTGCAGAGAGCCAGCTTGACAAAACTACGCGCAGCAAGGTTTACCCCGAGAACAGAACCGCCGAAATTTTTCTACCGACCCTCGGTAAAAACGACTTTAACCTCTTGCTGGAATGACGTGCCACGAGAATATTTGGCCCAAAATTGCAATATTTTCTGCGTTATATTGAAACATAACCCAGGCAAAACAAATAAATTTATTACTTCTTAGTCATTTCTATCCAGTGATACATACTGATCAATTCAAAAAGATGTATTATTATATACGGTTTGGTCACTCGTTATGGTCCGTGAATCAGTTACTAACGCAAGAGGTTAAGCCCAAACCGAACGGATAATTTCCCCCGTTCTCGTCCTATTATGATCTATTAGGTTAGGTTTCTCTCATTGAAAATGGCAGAATATTGTACCTAACTTCTTACGACAGTAAACATTGTAAAAGTAGACTACCCCTATTTTCTCTGACGTAACTTTGTCGATACGTTCTGTAAGCGAAAATGAAAATCCGATTGTAACCAAATTCGGTATCTATGTCACAAAATCTTCTCTGTTATGCACGTCAATTGAATTTGGGCAGGTACGAGAGTTAAAAAGCAAAATCGGCCGTCGTATCTTTAGCGATCGACGTTCAACAACTTTGGCAGCCGTATCTTCTAACGAGATATACCTCGATCGACGTTCACTTTTGACCCACATTTCGACGAACGATTTACCCGTTTTTTCCCCTCCTTACCCTCACCTCTCAGTCTCGAATTATCTCGATTAGGTATTCCATCGTTATGTTATTTTATAGTCGAAGAGAATTCCAATCATTTCTAATTCTTTGTCAAAATTATACTGCACTAAATTGTATGAAATACAGCGTGGGCCCTACTGAAATAAATTCCTAATTTTTTTATTATATATATTTAATAAAATTAGGTTCTTTTTACATTTTGATGTTTTATTTAAAAACTGCACGATTTGTATCCCAATACGATTCATTTTCATCTCACTAAAAGGCCCAGAAGCAATTGTTCTGACTAAGAAATGAAGATGACTTTTCCCATAAAATTTTATTGATATGCAAACATTTGAATCGATATAAAACAAATTACAGGCTCACTCAGTACCAGACAACGTCACTCCTACTCGAGGTCTAACCCACGCCCTCTCATGAATCACGTGATTTAAATCAACCAATCGCTAATTTTCGTTGCATCAGCGTTGCGCCTGAAGAGATCCGATTTTCTGGGTTACCCCCGCTAAAATCACTTTCAGTGAAAAAAAAAAAGAAAAAATATTGGTGGGAAGAAACTTTTGGTCCACCCTATATTATATTATATTCATAGTAGATATGTCTACATATTTAGCGAACGTTTCCTTGGTAGATTGTTTGAAATGACAGTTGCGTGTAACGTGATATTCATTAGAATCAGAATTATCATTATAATTTTATAAATAATTGTACAATTTCATTACTCTAACGATATTATAACAACCAACCTCATCAACAAGTACGTTTCACAAAATACGGATATTCTTCTTAAAATTAATATTGTTTTCTGCTTGGGAAGACAATTATATAAATCTACTTATTTCAATTATCTTCATTTAAATTATAATAACCTATATCTGTAATATTTTAATATAGTTATAATATTTTCATTCGTTCGTTTATATTAATTTCAGAATTTTAGAGTTTTTTTATAACTACTTAAAAGACGTGGACATTCTTGTCAAAATTGTTTTCTGAATTTTGTTAATTAACATTCTAAAGTTTATTAATTAATTTCTAAAGTCCAAAGACAGAGAAATGATCGTACACATCTATTCATTTTAATGATCACTTAAATCGTAACGTACATTTGCACACGGTCGTATTAGTGTAAATATATATTATATATATATATATATATAATAGATATTTTCATTTGTTCAATTATTCTAACACTTTTTAGCGAGTACGTATGCAAAGCTCCGTGAAAGTGTTTATTCATATCTCACCATTTTCCAAGCCGAGTTTCAACTTCCGGGATTCCTGCACTTTCGTGCAATTTGTTCGATTTCCTCGAAAGTTCAGAGCAGAAGCGTAATGGAAGCTAAAGCAATTTGCGATTGATCATATATCGTATCGTACAAATTGGAAATGGATTTCACGACAGCAACTACGAAGAAAGTCTGTCGGGTCGAAACCGACCCGATACGCGTAGAGGTTACGCGCTCGAGACGGCGAAGAGATGAAGGTGTTTGCGCGCTGGGCATCTGGGAAGAGCGAGGCCTGCTTCTAGGAAAGCCACCGGGGCTTTCTCTGAGGTCGAATTATTTATGGCGATGCGAAATTAAAGAGTTTCGCCTCGTTTGAAGAGCAGAGGCGATCTCGGGCCCTCCGATTCCGGCGACCTTGGCTGCTGCTGCTTCGACTCACGCCGTACTTCTATCCCCCTCTTAGCCCTCCTACGTCTACACGGCGAGCCTATCGTAGACCAAACACCTGTTTTCTTCGACGAAAGATTCTCTGTTTCTCCACTTAACGATTGGAAAGAAACGAGATCGTAACTTTCCAAAAAAAAATATTCGTTACATCGGCGAATTTCGCGAATTTTCGGTCTCGTTAGCACTTAGACGCGTATATACTAAATGCTTGAGTCAAATGATCGGTTGAAAAGATGTGTTCAAAATTCTACATTTAAGTTCTTACTCCCTCCGTTTCTTTTGTTCAAAGATTTTCGTCAAAGAGGCAAAACTTATTCGTACTTATTTCGTACATTGTTTCCTGTATTACCTTATACGGTATGAACTCCTAAATAAAATAAAATTTCGTACAATATCAAAAAAAGACATTACTCGTGGGTACCCTTAACATATATATACTTATCCCTACCGTAACCCCTACCGTCAGACAACCGATTATGAAATAATTTTATGAAATAATTATGACCGATTACAGTAGGAGTACGTACATACATGTGAAGTGTCCCGATCGAGATATCCTCCCACGATCGCCTCCTCTTAATCCTCTCGAAGGACTCTTTCTAACGAACCTCGGATACGAGAGCCACGCGTTTCTATCCGAGTGTAGATGGTCGTCGCATGTCGATGTTAGTAGCTCCTGGCGAAATGGAAGGACGAACGAAGGAGAAAGCGAGATCGTCTATGAAATCGGGAACGGAGAGGAGAGACTCCCCCCTCCACTCTAGAGGAAGGGAGTACGGCCCTCGGATGAGAGAAAGAGAGAGACGGGACAACGAAGAGGGAGCTCGAGCGCAACGAAAGAGAGAGACAAACGAACGTGCGTACATGTGTGGCGTGAATCGTGGAAAATGTTTGCCTGGTGAAAGGTGGACGAGAAACTGCGGAAAAGCCAAGAGAGAGAGGGGGGAGAGAGAGAGAGAGAGAGAGAGAGAGAGAGAGAGACAAAACCCCTTCTCTACTCCCTCCGACCATCTCCATCTCCTCTGCCTCCTCTTCCTTCTCCTCTCTGTCTCCCCTCGTTTCCGTCCCTTCCTTCTCACAGGCAGAAAGTAATCAATACTTTGGGAAGGTGCGTGGGCGAAGCGTACACGCCTGTAGGTCGCGGCATCGTCCAAGTTTCGTACAAATTTTACGGGAAACTGCCACCGCTTCTCGCGGGGGCGAAACACCGACACCCGCGACGTTATCCACGGACAGAGCAGAAGGAGCGTCTTAAATACCGTACAGGCCGGCGATATTTCGCGCGGCCACGAGCAATTGGCTGCCACTTTTTTGTGACAGTAGCGTAGAACAAGGATAGAAATTAAAGCGACTTTGTTGTATCACTACGATTTGCACACTAGATAATCAAAATAATATTTTTAAACACGTACCTATTTCCCTAATAACCACCTCCCTAAACACAAAATTTTTCCTCCAAAAGAGTAAAATAAAGTAGTAAAATATACTATATATTTGTGTGTCAGAAAAGATACTTGGGAAATTAAAGCAATTTTATCACATTACTACGAAGGAACTCTGAAGATTTGTATACTAAAAGAATTAAAATATATATTTTCGAGCATGTACATTTAATAATTTTCTTTCAAAACATTTCCCTAAACACAAAAGTACCAGAAAGCTAAAGTAAAGCAGAAAAATACACTGTACATTTGTGCATCAGGAAAAATACTTTGGGTGGTCAGAAACAAATATACACATTCCTTTTAAAATGTTGCGATAAACATTCTCTTTTATGACGCCAAATAGGTTTACGAGGGCTAAAGTTTCTGGCGATGTATAATACCAAGGGTCATTATTTCATATATAAACTATTCACACATAAAATGGTAAATGTAAAAATTCTGTTATTTTTTTTTAATGAAAAAGCCATCGTTAGAGTGTATACAGAATTTTTAATATCTGCTACTATGACAATACATATATATATATATATCCTTGTGACAATGTTGACATTAGAACTACAAAAATGGTCGAAACGACCGATTGATAATTTCTATTACATATTTTATAGCTATAAACAGTGCATTTCTGGACACTCGAATGATTAATTTATAACTTACTTTATGGAAATTTTACACACTTTATGACAGTATATTTTTTGATGCTCGAGTGATTTCTAACAAAATATATTAATGAAAGCTTGTGTTACTGCAATACAATACTATTATTTGATCTTTTTTGAATTTCCTTTGACAAGGGCCTAGAATACTTTTTATAAACAAACTTTAACTTTCCAAACGAAAATCTAACCTCAAATTTTTAATTCTGCCCTCGAGAACATTTTTTGTATCATCTACCAACAATTTATTTATGAAATAGTGAATGATACAGCATTGGAAATAATCATCCTATTTAAATGTTTAAATTTAGCATGAAATTTTGTTGATTGTATTAGTATAGAATATATAGAAACTAATGATTCATAGTTTGAATTTCTTCCTCCGCCATTTCATAAACTTACGTAAGGAACAGTAAGAAGTTTACGTGAATTATCCTGAATTATTCGAATGATAATTCGATGATAACGAGTGTCAACTGACTTACGACCAAACAATTTCTTTTTCTTTAAATTTTATTATTTCTCGTTATATCATATTTTGAAATTTTATTATTTCTCGATATGACACACCATATCTACATTCGTTACAATTGTCAGCAATTACAAAAAACTTTATGACAGCCAAATTTAAATATTATGTCCCCTTACAGGGACAATCGAGTGCAAATAGTTAATACACTTTTTTTGCACTCTACAGGAGGAGGAGATGCAATTTTTTCAGGCTGAGGCGAGGATCAAGAATCCTCTCTAATCTACGTCAGCTGAGGAGGAGCTAGGCGACACGCCGTGCCCCTGTTTCCCCAAACAATTTAGAATCACCCCCAGTGATCAACAAATCGAGATTCAAGCCATTCGATTGATCCTCGCCAAGGATATCGTTGTCCTTGAAAGAGACAAACGTGGCGAGAGAAACCTCGCGAGCGAGGACGAAAGTTTAAAAATCACACTCCCTTTCCCCGCCCGTTGTAACGTGGCGCCGCAGCCGACTTCATTTCCCGGATCGGGCGACAGCCGCGGCGAGAACCGCGAAAAATCCATTAAACGTAAAATTGAATCTGAATCCGAAGCGCAGAAAAGGATATAATAGCCGCGCGCGCGTACTTGCCGCGAAATAAGCGTTGCAGCGGGCACCGGGCGGGAAGGGAAAAAACCGCGAGATAAATGACAACTGTTTCCTGCATCGCGATCCTCTCTCCTCGGATCCGATCCTCTACCCAATTCTCCTTTCAATCTCTTTTTACGCGGTCGACGCTGCGTCGATTATATAGTTTTAATCGAATTTAGGGAATGCGGGGAGAGGCTGACAGAGGGAGAAAGTAGTGGCGCGCGCGGGGAAAAAAAACGGCGTCTCCGCGCGTCCGGTAGACCGACCAGGGGATTAATTAACACGTTGAATGCCACACGCTGATACATAGTGCTAAGCTAAGACTTGCCAACACAAATCTGTTACCAAGCGACAGATATTACGTTAAGATATTATCTGCGACAGACAACTTGCAAACGGATTCTTCAAGTCCAAAGTCATTTGAAAGTCATACCATAAACATATCTGAACGAACTACGAGTGATGGAATAAAAAAAGATATAAGTTTCCTGCAAGAAAAATGCCAATGACCTTGAAAGAGTACACATTAAAAAGATATTTTTAAAACGAATATCAGGAACGATTTTCGCACTATCACTAATAAAGAACATTACTCAGGTTTAGCATGGTTTTCGTGAAACACTACTAACTATTCCTATTGCAATCGGTCAAACTTCTTTTACGAAAGGAATCCAGGTATAATTGACAATTTAATGCAGGAAATAATGCGCAAAATAACTTTCAGATATTAAGGAAAAAGGTTATATTTTTCATTCTTTTTCTAATGAACAAAACAACGCAGAATTTTAAATCAAATTTTTAATCCGGGCGTTGTTAAAAACCTACACTACCGAGCCGGTTCGACGCTCCTTCCGCGTTCATTTTCTCCGAAAAAGGGGAAGAGGCTTCAAGATACTTTTACCAGGGACCAAAATATCTTACGAGTCAGATAGGATATATGAACGCAGCAGAAAGGATCCACAATTAGTATAATATAGTATTACAACCAGTATAACATTTCTATATGAACAAATTTCCGAGTGGAAATCTTGTCTTTAAATAGAAGTTTTGTAAAATTGTATAGTATAATTGTATGTGTACATTATAATTGTATAATAGCATAGTACAGTATATATTATGATTGTATAAAATAGTATATGTTATAATTGCATAATTGTATAGTAAAACTGTATAGTAAAATTGTACAATAAAATTTTTTAGTTATATGTGACAAAGTGTTCTGGGAGGACTAACGAAGAAGACCAAGATCAAGATTAAGATCGAGGCGAAAGCGAAGACGACGGGGACCCGTCGAGCTCCATTAACGAAAAGCTCGAGTCCCGCCGCGGCACAATGCGCGGGACGGTGCATTATGAAATTTAATTAAAATTTCGTATCCCCCCCCCTCTTTCTCACTATCCCCTGCCGCTTTCTCCACTCTCCTACGCTTTCGTCACTACCCCCTCCCCCGCCGCGCCCGATGCCATCAACCCTTCTTTCTAGCTATTATTTCATCGAGTGCCTCTCGATTTTGTGTGTGTTTCCCACAATCCTCTCTCTCTCTCTCTCTCCCCCATTCTCTTTCTCTCGTTATTCCCTCCTCTTTACAAGGCATTCGCGATTCTCGGCGAGAATTCAACGGAGAGAAAACACGCGTTTTTGGATCGATTGGCCATAAACCGATTTAGAAACGATTTTCGACGCATAAACCAATCGCGCATGCGCAAAATGAACGCGAGGCCCAAGAGGTTGGGAGGCGGTTACGTTGAATAAGTGATACTCTGGCCGACACGATCTCTTCCCTCGACACGAGTTATCGGGTTTGCGTGGTCTTCGTTCACGATTACGAGAAACGAGAAAGAAAGAATCGGCCGACCGGCCTTGCGTGTCAGAAAAACTGCGTGCATCCCGCGCGTCGCGTACGTCACTGACAAATATCACTTGATACACGCGCTCCGCTTCTACCGTTCCCTTTCATACGTTCAACACGACATAATTTACAAATTACGAAAATTACACGCTGCTGAACTCTTTGTATAGCAATATTCTTGATTGACTGTTTAATACATGTACATATTTAGATCATTTATTTTCGAGATAATTACGTGATTAAAATAAATTAATTAACCCTGATGCAACAGGTACAAGTTAAACTTTACAGATTTATCTAAAAAAAAATTCACTTTCATTACTTTAAACTATAAATAATTTTATTAATTTTAAATTGTTAC
>KQ435759.1:109764-144020 GCA_001276565.1 Melipona quadrifasciata | reverse complement strand
TAAGGGTGGCGGATCCCTGGAATCAATAGTGGCCACGCACCCTTGAAGAATTTTCGCACCAGGAGCGCCCGGATGTCTCAGGACAGGCTGGCAAAGCTTTCCCTGCCCAATACCTACTCTCCTTTATTCGGTAAAGAAAACCTAATCGAAAGAACCGTTTTCCAAGAGATCGTTCGCCCAGTGATTTTTTCTTCGTTTGTCCGACAATTTTCAATAATATAATTCGAAGAATATTACGGATTGCGTCTCAATTGCGGGCGAACAATACGTTTTCGGTCGTTAACGCTAGAACTTTTACCAAAGTTCAAAGCTCAAATGATTTACAATTTTACAATTCTCAATTGTAATTTTCGTAATCTTGCGGACACGAAACTGCAATTTTAGAGAAATGATTTCTCGCAAAATATAAAAACGTGAGCTTGTTAAAAAGTTACCCTTTGTATTTTTTCACTTTAATGTCTCTGATGGAAATTTTACATTTTGACGTTAAATGGCGCATTGATAAAATAGATTAACTCGAAATAAATACTCGACTCGGTTAGCGTTCACGTTCGCAAAGATTAGGTGAAAGATCACAGCAGTAAAACAGACGATTTCAGTGTCTAGCCGCGAGGCTTCGGAGTTTCTGTTTCATCAAGAGGACGAGGAGAACCGAAATCGATAGACCTGGCTACTTACTTAACGCGTGGACTCGCAAAGAAAAGCGCGCCCGTTGTTCCTCGCCGTCGTTTCGTCGTTTCGTCGTAAATTAATCAGAAACTTTAATGGAAACTGTGCTCTGACAGTGAAACGACGAGAGGTGTGACTTCTTTGCGTTTCATCGCGAGATAACGTTTCGCGATATGTGGTGGATCGTCGTGGAAAATTCGGTCGTTTAATGGCGGGAAATACACGGGTTTTTACAGGTCAGTGAGTAAAGTAGGAAATGCTGGGAAAAGTGACTCACCTCCAACCACCACTGCCGACTTGGCCGACCGAGGATTCTGGTAGGGCGTCGCCGCTACCCCTGGAACAAGGAAACGGGAAGCTGTGAGACGGGTAAGGATATACAGGAGCGTCGAAGGATATTCGGATAAAATATTTAGGATTAGGATACTCGGTGTTTTCCCTTGACGGACAAAAAATATTAGCGTGGGAGGAAAAAAAAAAAAAAAAAAAAAAAAAAAAAGAAGAAAGAAATAGCATTTGTCTCAAAGTTGAAAATTGACTCAAAATTGAAAATTGAATTTTTCACGGTGAACGAGACCGTCTTTGAGCAAACTTTATTTTTTTTTTCTTTTTCAACTGGATTCTTCGAGGATGAAAAGGCGAAGGAGGGTATGACGCGAGGAATAACGATCTAGTCGTGGCGATACTCGTTGGAAGAAAGAAAAAGTTTCGTACACCGCGGATAATTGGAGGCTGCCGCGCGACATGCATATTAATCGTGCACGGTCTATCCGTGAGAGGACGCAAAAAAGAATTAATAATAACCGCGTCGCCGGAGATACCGATCTGACCGGTCGGCTGGCCAGGTGCAGCAGCGTCTTCCGTGATCTGTGCATATTCCTCGGGGTTTCTTTTTCACGGCATCCTTTCGCGCCGGTCACGCCAATTAACAGGCATCGCCGTTAAAATCACCTTTACGCTGCACCACTGCTGTGTGCAAAGTTTCAATCTGTCAAAGGGTCCAAGAATCTTCGCGAAGACACTTCACTTTCTCCGATCTGTGAGTCACGCGAATTGATTTTTCGAGGTCGCTTTCCCACGTTCGACGGAAAATGGCGAATCGAAGGGGATTGGGAAAATCGATCGGCGCGCTCCCTTCTTGCGAAGACGCGGGACGATCGGCGTAAAACCGGATCGTTCCGGTGGAACAATCCGAAATTAAGGCATCGGCGATAGAGCCCGGCGCAGCTGCATTCGCCAACAAAAATCGCGTCTTCCGCAAACGCCGTCCAAGATTTTTACGATCCGGCCTGCAACCGCCTTAAAGCGGAACCATTGACGAGAAAGTCAGCGACGGGGACCTCAACAGAAAACAGAAACCTGGGCGCGTACGCGCCAGACACGAGGAACGAGGGACGATATAACAATTATTGCACGTCAGCGTGCCTCAATTTCGAGATAATTAAGCGAGGCCCTTTACACCTGCGGATTGCGCCAACTCTGTACACGCGCATACCCGTGTAATTTCCTTCTCCACCGTGACGATCTCTCTGCTCATCTGGTGGATCCACGCGTGATAAGGAATCATGCGATGAAAACGGCCAGGTAGACAGGGAAAAAAAAACGAAGAAGCAACCACCTCTGTGCTGCTGCTGCTGCTTTTTGCCGCAGAAAGAAAGCTATCGTCACGACCTGCCGAGCGCTCCCTGCATCTTGACTTAATGTTCTTACGTGCCCTTTCCTTCCAGCCGATGATTAATAGCTATTAACCGGGGGAAACGACCTGCGCCAACAATCAACGGTGAAACCGTGCAAGATTTAATATCCCGAGAAAGAGAGAGAGAATCATAATTCACTTGTAGTCGAGCTGTTTTAATCGTGTGGCATTGCAGCTTTTACACGCCCCGCCATTTTTGCCGTTATTAATTACCTGCGAAACCGGACCTGTTTTATCTCACGTGTACATACGCACACACACTATCACGGTCGGTATCATCGACGACCATTTGGAAAATTTCGAATGATTCACCGGATAATTTTGGTTTATATAGTCGAATTTTATTATCGAAAGAATCCGGTGTCAGCGACTTTTGAGGTTATGTGTCAATCATGTGGTTTGCGTTAGACGAGCAATTGGATGGTTAATCAGTTGCTAAGACTACATTTTGTTTCCAGAGCGTAAATTACTTTCCATCGATCGCAGCCGATCGATAATTTCAATCGAAACTTCTTCACGTTTAACCCCTTGCGCTGCCAACCAAGTTCGCGGACCGTAACGAGTGACCAAACCGTATACAATAATTCGTCGCTTTCCTTTTCTTTTGAACTCGTTGGTACGATATCACTGGGTAGAAACTATTAAAAAGTAATAAATTTATAATTTGTTTTGCCTGGGTTACATTTAAATATACTTAAAACTGAGAAAATGTTGCAATTTGGGACAAAAAATGCTCGACGTGCGTGACACATCATTCCAGTGCAAGAGGTTGAAGGCTCCTCTCACGTCAATACATATTATCATCAGTGCACACGCTATCACGATCGATATCATCGCCGACCATTTCGAAAATTTCGAATAATTCGCCGGATAATTTTGCTGTCGAATTTCATTATCGAAAAAATCAGGTGTTTCTTCGGAGAACAGCTTCGTTTTAAGGTTATGTATCACGTGTTGGACGAGTAATTGGATTAATCAGTTGGCAAGACTATATTTTCGTAAATTACTTTCTATCGGTCGCAGCTGATCGATAATTTCAATCGAAACTTTCAACCTTCGTTCGCGTTTAAGGGTCCTCTTACGTGTAAACATTAGTGTTACTTCACACTCGACTACTAATTCTATTACAGTTAATTGAAGAAACAAAGTTAGGGCAACTCGAAGGAGCCAAGCATTCTCGTAACGTGGAATCGAACAGAACGAGGAAAAGAAATGGGAATGACGAGTTTCAAGAATCACAACCTGTCAATGAAACGAGTTGGTCTCTCGTGTGAACGCAGCTGCACACGAGGATGCGGCGTATATCGAGCTCCTTCCTTCTCATCGGGATGGATATCGCCCTCGAGGCTCGCCGGAAGATAGTTTAAGCAAACATCGGAAGGAGCGGATCCTACCGGGCGGATCCCCGGTTCTGTCGTTTTGTTTCCAACCGAGTATAGTTGTTCCTCTACTAGTGGAACCGTAGAAGGAAAGCAAAAGCATACCGTAAAAAAGCAACAACGGATCCAGTTCTCTGTTTACTTTCTACCAGGCCTGTGTATGGGGCTTTGTACGCGTCGATTCACTCGGGACGGTTACGCAAAAGATTACTTAATAATCCCAGTTTAAAGTCAAAAGGTTTATATGTTATTCAAACGATACGTAAGCTCGATAAACGTCTACATAGTACGCGTTCTGACCAAGATTGAGATCGAAAGTAAAACGAGCTCGAGGAAAGTAAAAATTCCAGAGGCCAATTCACGAGACCGGGGACAAAGTTCGCAAAGTTATTGCTCGGCGAAGGGCGCTTGCGCGAAGCGCCAGTGCATTCGACATGGATGCAACAAGTGCAGCCTAGGGTATATTACCGGGGTCCACCCTATGTTTGTAACCGGCTCAATTACCCGACACTTTCGCTACTAACTGGCAGATCTCCCTCGTAAGCTATGTTGACGGATAATAATAATAATTCTGCGTCCTCGAGGAAATACATAATTCGAAGGAACGCGCGTGCAATGTGGCGTTTGTCACACGATGTGTACATACCCTAGTTCGCGTCCCTACAAATGCAGCGATTGCAACGTGACGTTTTTTTATTTAAATTGGACCAATTTGGACAAGTAGTAGACTTGTTAAAAATTTGATTTAAATTTGATTGAAAATTTCGTTAACTCTTGTTCCAAAAAGATGAAAAAATTTAATCTGTTTCCTTAACATACGAAAATTATTTCGTGCATTGTTTCCTGTATTTCTTTCGTAAAAAGACCTGACCGATCGTAATAGGAATAGCTATATATAAGCTAGCGGTACCAAGCTGGAACTACCAAAATGGTCAAAATGACCAATTTAGAATTTTAGAAATTTTCTACCTTTATAATATATAACATTTGAGATGTAAAATGGTACATTTTCTGAGGTTTAAACGATATTTCGCAAACCAAAATGATAAGTCAAAATGGCCAATTCAGAATTTTAGAAAAATTTAATAGCTTTATAATGGAATTTAAAAATTTTGTAGATATAAAACGGTACATTTTCTGAGATTTAAACGATGTTTTGTAAACTGTACAGATAGAAAAAGCTTGCGTTACAAAGCCTTTCTATGTTTTTTCTCTCTCTCTTACTTCAATGTCCCTTCAATGGAAATTTTATACTTTATATAATCGTTTAAGCTGTGGCGTTAATAAACGTATTATTTCGGTATCTCCGGCGATCTCCGCAGATTAATCAGCAGTAACTGTCCCCTGCGGTAATGCCATCGCGTTTGAAATACGCGTTGCGCGCTCGCCACTGTACGTACGTGTGTGTGCGCCACCGATAAAAAAGAAAGTATCAAGTACAACATCCAGAAATTCGAGTTGCGCCTGCGTGCCGAAGCAGCCGGCTGTGCATTGACGCAACAAGTGCACGCAAGATGCACCGCGACTTGGGGGAGGCTGACGGGGGTTGGGTGGTTGGGTGAAAAAGGAGGGAGGTAGGAGGTGAAGCACAGAACGAGGAGAGGCAGAATTAAATGCAAGGCGAGGGAGGGGGCACGAGAAGCGGAGAAAGGGCACGAGGTTGGCACGCGCCGAGTGCAACGATTCACTTGAAGAAAAGAGAGAGAGAGAGAGAGAGAGAAAGGACAAGGGGGAGAGACAAGAGAGAGAGAGAGAGAGAGAGAGAGAGAGAGAGAGGGAGAGAAGGAGCGTGTGCATCGTATCGAACGGAAAAGATGCATCCTCAACGAGCAACTTCTTTCTCCTTTCTTCTTTCTTCTTTTCTTTTCGACTCGCTCTCGTCCCGATGCCGAACGTTTATTTGCGGTTGATGAAATCAAGGGGACAAGTGATACGGAGGAACACCGCGGCCGCACACACGCACAGACACACTCGGGTGTGCAGGAAATGCAAACAAAGTGCATTCACGGCGAAGCCGGATGACCACCGGGCCGCAGGGGGGTCTAACTTACCCCCGGTGCACCCTTGGCGTATCGCGCGCGCCACAACCTGACTGACCTGATACGGCGCCGCGAGGTGCAGCGCCGTTGTTATGCAAATAGGAAAAATGCAGCGTCCCATTTGTTGCATCTGTGCAAGTGGGAAAACGTGCGCGCGGGGGAATGCACTTGACACCTTGCACTTGACGAGAGCTGGTGCAACTTTTGTCAAATGTAATTTATGACACAGTAGTCGATCGGATCGTTTCTTAAGCTCGAGCTCAATTACGTTTATCGAAGGGAAATTCCCACTTCGATTGCCGATTGATGGGTTGACGGTATGGCATTCCTCTGCCTCTCTAGACGGCACCCAACATACGTTACATTTGTGAATTTAACGTACCGCAAATTTAGACCGCCGTGTTTAAGTTAGGTTTGCTGCCGTCGCGGTCTTTGCGGTCGTGTCGCCTCGAACGATTTCGAAACTCTCTAAATAGCGTGTAATATGGATGTTTTCTATCGGATGGAAACCACACGGGTGAAAACGAGGCAATTCGACTGATAGCCAAATCACCACCGCCACCGTTGCGTCTCAATGGTAATAAATTCCCATTGGGATTCAAAGTATCTCATCTACGCGTTATTAAAGATGCGTACGCGTGAAAGAAAGAAAGAAAGAAAAAGAGGCGAGTATATACGTTTAGCATATGAAAAATAAATGGTGCTGGAAATAGCGCCATGGATAGAGTCGCACGGACACATAATTGTCGCCATTCGCGAATGAATTTTCCGTTCGGGTTCTCACACTCACGAAGCTAGAATAACGTCACACATTTGCCAGACCTATGGCGGGGCACAAAGAGGCTGATAGAGCCAGTTAAAGGAAATAGAATCAGAAACGCGATGGATCCCATGGAATCATTGTTAAGGATCACGCTGAGGGGTGAGACCCTCTCAAAAGGACTTTAAACTAGTTTCCGCTCGTACCAGTTCGTTTCTCCTGGACGCGTCTTCCTTTTTTCTTTTTTTTTTTTCCTTCTTTCTTTTCCCTCCTCTCCGTCTTTTTCGCTTCTCTCGCCACCGTGCAACTTAGCGCTTTACATTTGAAACATATCGGCTTATATGGAAATGAACGTTTAGCCATGCATCGGTCTTAAACATTAAAAATGGAAGAGCGCTGCTCGCTGCTGGATGCTGATTGTGAGAGACACACGCGAGCAGCGCGAAAGAGGACAACTCGGAAGTGATGCTCGTATGCGCGTACATACCCGTCCCTTCGAATATGAATTGTCCGATCTCTCTATTGTCGAATCGACCATCTTCCTCCTTAGACCCCCCCCCCCCCCTCCGTCTAATCTCTCTCTGCCAGCTATCACGGAAGGAAAAAAGAAAGAATTTCATTTACAACAAGAAAAAAAGAAAAGAACGGTTATTTTCGTCACCCTAATTTGACCCTTGACAGTGTGCTCGCGAGTTTTCTAATTCTCCGATATGAAGAGCGAAGGTTCTAGATCCTCTCTCCCTTTACCCGAGCAAATATTTTCGCTACGATATGTTCTGCAAGTATCTAAACTAGGAATACGAAATGAAACGAATTTGCTGATAATGAATCATAAAGGAAATTTATTTCGAGAACAAATTCTTCGGTGCCAAATTCGATTGGTTTTCAATTAATTTTATCAGTCGTTGCGTTCGGTTTGAGATATTTTTTAGTTTCTTACTCACTTGTTTATTTATTATTTTATGGCTTTCACTCTGCCGTTTGAAAGTATCTCTATCGTGAAATTGTCTTTACAGACTGCGGAATTTAAAGATTCCTCGCGGGACGCGTAATTAAAATCGAGCAATGACGAGTATAGTGCTCCTATTATAAATCTTACGAAAAAAGTAAAGCAAAACGAGGAAAGATTACATTTTTATTCGATTAGAAAATTGACTGTCATTAAAGTTCATTGTCATTATTAGAAATTTAAAAATTGTCGAAAAATAATGAAATTCACAAACAAGGAAAATTAAGGGAAAAAAGTAATTTTGAGAAACCGAATTGATCTCAGTACTTCTTTTCAAAAATCAAATGCTTCTTTTTTTATCGCTTCATATTCATTTTGAAATATCCCCTAATTTTTGTGAGCAGTATAGTTTCTCGACACTATAGTTTCACTACACTATAAACTTCAGTCTTGTTCCTAATGGAACAATTTGGATCGTTGATGCGATCGGACAACCGAATTAAGAGCGATCGTCCGGCTCTTTTGCACGTTGCGTTTAATTGCTCTTATCTGGCCACCAAGTCGACTATCATCAAGGGCAGCAACAAATCCTTGGTTTATACCTTTTGCACGCTCCGTATCGCGTCGATAAGGTTTTCTCGTGGCAGGAGGAATCACTCGTGGCGGTGTGAGTCGAGGAGAAACAGAGAAAGGAAGGAAGGAGGTGGTCGGGGGATGGTGAAATAACAGATTGCAGTTGTGGCACGAGCGAGCAGCCTGTGGACTCAGCTCGAGGCTCGTAAGGAGAAGGCAGGTGCCACATTTTTTTTCCCGAACGCCTGGCTTCACCGTCCAGAAGGAGGCTGTCTCGATGCACAGAGGCTCCCAAACTTTTCTAACGGCGTGTGTATGTACGTGTCTCGGATTCTCAAAGAAAGCTTTTCGAAAAACGAAAACAAGAAATTAATTTAACCCTTTGATTTATAATATCGAGTCAAGGTCTCGAAGAAAAAGTAAATTTTAACCTATGAAATTTCAAGTCAGATTTTAATTTCATACAAATAACATTTCAATACTTTGAGTATCCTAAATTAATACAATTTTAATAAGTGATGCTTAAGTGATCCCTAAAATCGTAAGGAGATAAAATGCCACTTTCAGGAGACGTATTTAAAATTTATTAATTAAAAGATGGTCTTTCGTTAAGGTCTGCAACGAAAAATCAAAATGGCGGAACACGTAAATAAGGCAGATAGACGAATACGTGGAAAAAATGATGTCGACAAACATCGTAATTGATAATACGTACCATATTGATCCATAGATATAGCAGCATGGAAAAGAAATGTTACAAATGTAATTTCATTTGAGTTTCCATGCATATACACATATATAATGGCATCATCTAAAAATCGCTACAGTTACAGATACCAAAGTACTAGCACTTGTCACATTGTTCTAAATGGAAAAATTCACGTGACAATCATCGATAAGGAAGTTTGGCTCTATCGGTAAAATTGGTGACTTTTTTATTAAAAGGAAACGGGAGGATAGGGGGATTAACACTAGAACTACTAAAGTAGTCCAAATGACCAATTTATAATTTCTGTTAGATATTTTATAGACGTAATAACACTGTATTTTTAAAGATTTAAATAATTTTTTTGTAAAACATATAAATGAAAGCGTATACATTGTATAGTTTCTCTATTTTTTTGACTTTGATGTCTCTGATGGAATTTTTTTTATGTTTTAATCATCGGCAGTTCCAGTGTCAAAAGCAATTCGATTCAAAGGCAATTACTTGAAATTTGTAAAACGACCGAGTTGAATGAGTTCCACTGCGGATACAATCCCCGACGATTTTTGCTTGGACACGTTCGGCACGAGTTTAAAAACTCTCGTGTGCGCGCGCGCGCGCGTGAGCGCGAGGGCACGTTTACTCGCGTGCGGCCAATTATGCAGCTCGTTACGCCGGTATTACGCGTGATCTCTCTTTTGATCGAGAAATTGCCTAAGGTTAATAACCCTTGCTCGAGTTTGTGCAAGCGATTACGCGAAATTTCATCCGAAGACAAATGGACTATTAGCACGTAAGAACAAGTTTGCACGGGGCTGCTGTTCTCTCTCCGTTTGCACGGTAGCCGGGGCGCATCCGACAACCTGACGAGTCTTTGATCGCTTTCTCTTTCTCTCACTTTCTCTCTTTCTCTCTTTCTCTCTTTCTCGAAATACTTAATACGTAATACACGTGTAAGCAAGTGTAACTTGGCAGGCGTTTCCCCACACGCTCGCGAAATTTACGATCGGTTTTAAAGAACGGCGGTTAACAATATTCTTGGTTAGGGTAACTTTTTAATTATAACCGTGGCAAGACGTTTCATGGCTAATTTATTTAATACGCATGTACTTGCATACAAAGTAACGTGATACGGGCACGCGTCTCTCTCTACACGCGTGCGTACAAGTCAATACATGCGTATTGCACATACATAAGGGAACTTTATTTTCTTTACCTTCGAGCGCCGAGAGTATCGGGGAAGATCAATCAGGCAACTTACTCGCAATTAACCAGTGGTAATTGCCGCTCGGTTGGCAATTCACGGTACGATACTCAGTTTTGCAAATTCGTGCACGATTCTACGTGAAAGGGAAAAAAGAACAAGAATTGTTGAGAGACTCACCGTTTCTTCGGCCCGCTAGCTACAGACGGCTCCACGACAAGCGTCGATCCGAGGTATGTGTATCCTGAAACGAAAAAAACAACGTGACTTTGAGCCTTTGATTGGATTCGTTGTTTAAAAAAAAAAAAAAATCATTTTCAGTGTTACAAGGAAGAGAATGGAACAAAAAGCATGATCGAGCAAACACACTCGGTGGTGAAATTTTCTCATAGCATAATCGGGGAAAATAGAAGAATCGGTTTTATTAGGTCAGTCACGGGGCAACCTGTTTTGGAACCGATGGTTCGTTTGAACTCTGACCCTGGCCCCGGAGGATAGCGACCGATGGGATATTTTCTCATAGAGAAATATGCCGTACACCGGTTTTGAAAAGTGGAACTCTGGACGGTTGCTTCCGGGTTTTGGGTTGCACGGATCGTACCATGACGCCGAAAATCGCTGCCGCTGATTCTAAGACTTGGATCTTACGTTGGTACCTCGCTCGTATTCTAATCAGGATCAAGAGGTTATGTGAATGTATCGGTGGTCATAGTCTCGTGGCCAGCGAATTTTCGGACACGATCCCGAGGGTCGGTTTCTCGGCGTCCATAGTGTCTGTATATAAATGCATGTATACACAAGTATTTCCTTTCCTAGGCACCAGGTGTCTTCTGCCAGTTAGACCCGTCTAATTTTCTCTAACCAGTTCCTCTTTTCAAGTGTATATTGCAAAAAAATCTACGAAACCACCTTTGTCGGTCATCCGAAATGACCGTTTTCTCTCGCCTCGTCGTTACTTACGTAATATATATATAAAAGAAACAAATATTTCTGCAAACGTATGATTTTTAATAATTTCGAATATAAACGTACATTGAAATGTACAACAATTTCAAAAACTACCACACTTGGATATAAGTACGTAGAGTAAAAAAAAAAGTGCAATTGCTCTCAGTATAAAGAAAATATATCGAATTGGAAAGAAAGATTTCAAACGTGAATTGTAAATTAAAACAACAATCTTTTAGGTTAGGTTACTACACTTGGACGTAAGTACGTAGATTAAAAAAGAAATGTATTTGCTCTCGGTATAAAGAAAATATATAAAATCGGGGGAAAGAAAGATTTCAAGCGGATTGTACCTTGAAACAACAATCTTTTAGGTTAAGTTTAAAGTCGCTGACGTTAGTAAGTCGTTGGTCTTAATAATTTTGCTTAAATTTTCAATTCGTATTATCCAAGAAATAAACTAGAGGTAAAATACACGATAGAGATAATACGTAGTTGAATCTATTTCTTGGATTTTTTGCAGGTTAGGAACTAACTAATTTTCTAGGTTAGGGAACATATAAAGGCCGTTTGGACGTAAATAAGTTATCTATTAGAAGTGACTCGTCTTCGCTGGAATTAGTTACAGTTGTTGCACGCTATAAGTGAATAAATAGGCATATATAAGTATATATATATATATGTACATAGGGTTATTGGCAATCGTGGCAGATCGCGGCAAATCGTGGCAGATCGCGGCAAATCGTCGTTAGACATGGATAACGATCTCGGCGCTTCTCATTTTTGTGCGCGGAGTGGTGTTTTTTTTCTACTTTTTTTCTGAACGAGCCGAGCCCGCTTCAGAAAAACCGGGTAGATCTCTCTTGCGGGGTACAATGGCGTGTGGCGAGTGGCGGAATTGTGCTCGCGAGGAGTCTATTAAATGCAGCAGAATGCTCAGCACAATGAGGGTATATAATATAACCTACCGGGCGGACTAGCTTGGGAATTCGAATGAATTAAAAATGCGTGTATTAAAGGTATAAAAAAAAAAAAAAAGAAAGAAGAAGAAACGACGAGAGGAAGATGGCGTTACGGTATCTTCTTCGATACTGAGAGTGAAAAGAGGCAGAGATAGACTCAGGGGAAGAGAAAAGAAATGGCTACTTAGTACGGTCCCGTGTCGAGAGAGAGCCTCCCCTCTCGAATGGTTCATCTCTCGCCCTGTGCAGCAATAATATTCGTAAGTGTTTCCATGCACGAGTGCTCGGAACCCGTGAGTACCAACAGGTGAAAGCCAATTCGCGACGAGGTGAAAAGGAAAAGGAGGGGAGGAATGAGTTTGACGAGGTTTTAATTTGATTCTATGCCGCGCTAAATTCGACGTGTGTGCTTTACGCTTGGTTTCACGTGTTTGCCATTTAGGAGGCTATTACTATAGGCTGTAACTGTATGTACGACTTTAACTATGTAGCAGGAGCTCTCTAATTGTCGACAACTGTCGCGAGCTTGTCAACGTTCAGCAATTGAATGATAGCACGAGAAACGTTTTCGAACGAGTTGATACTGTAAGTATCTGGAAGTGCAAATGAAACTGGTTTTATTTTCGAAGTTTCAACTGTTACCCTTGCTCGAAATTAACTTCACGAATTTTCGTTCTTATTTTCGTTCTTATTTTATTGTACGTTCAACTCCAGGAAATAAGAGCCTCGTCGCTGATCGATTCAAATGTGGTAATTCCATTACGACAAAGTAGAACCAGCACGTTTCTGGATGCAGGATCCAAGGGAAGAGAAAAGAAAGCGGAAGCATCGGTTTCAAAAATGGGACACCCGTTATACGCCTAAAATATACTGGCATCTCGCATGGGGCGCGCTGCTAAGAAATGCAGAAACAGCAGTTGCTATGCTAGGTAGTACTCCCTACAAACACACGCGTCCATACGCGCCAGGATACACACGCTCGAATTTCTCTCCTTCTTTCTAAGCATCAGTGAAATTCATGTCCAACAGAGAAAGAGAGAGAGAAAGAGAAAGAGAGACAAACGCGCGCAAGCAACACAGGCGCAACGAACACGCTCGTACACGTGGAGAAGGGTACGCGCGCGTCTTCTTACCCGGTCACACAGAGATTTTTCAGGGGGTTCGGCTCTGCGTGTACGCGGCTCTGTGTGCTCGTCGCGCAACGTACTTACACATTCGTGTGCAAGAGGGAGTAGAAGAGAGCGAACTAGAAAAAAAGAGAGAACGAGCGAGAAAAGGAGCAGAAGAGAGAAAGAAACGAGAGGCTAAGCATAGAGGGGTGAGGAGGGGAAGAGAGAGAGGAAGCGAGAATACGAGGGGTGTAGCTGTGGTTGGTGGTGGTGGTGGGTATGTATTAGAACGAGGCAGCGAGAAGGGAAGAGAAAAAAAAGAGTGGAAATGAGATAGGGAAGGCAGTGTACGAGGGACGACAAAGTGAAAGAGAGAACAAGATAGAAAGAGAGAGAGAGGGGGGGGGAGAGAGAGGGAGAAAAGGAACGAAGAGAGAAAGAAGCCGTTTGAGCTAAACGTATCCAGGGTCTAGAGAAGCGAGTTTTCGGATCGAGTCGGTGTATGTGGGCAAGAGAGTAGGTTAGCAGGCTCTCCCGAGGGAGAGAGTAATAGCAGATTGTCCTGTTGAACGAGCAGGACGGCAAGTGCCTTTATAGTGGGTCAGTACTAGCCGGCACCCGGCTAGCAAGCCTTCAAGGTCTCCTTAGTGCTCCTACCTCCTCCCTCCCAACCCGCCATCTTCCCTGCTGTTGCCTACAACGAAAACTGCCAGGTAGGTGAGCCAAGAGCGAGCGAGACCCCGAGAGCTTAGAAGAGCTATCCGGAGAGGTCGTCGCACACAATCTATCTAATATATATTCATTCTTTTTCTCTCTCTTTTACCTCTTTCTTTTTGCCTCGCTGTACCTTCCCTTCTCTTCTTCGTCCCTCTTTCTCGATACAGCTTACCGGTTTCTAACTTAAATTTCGTCAATTTCTGCTCGCAACGGGAAGCAGCCAAGTGCCTCGAAGAAATCTCGTTCTCGTTAACCGATACATCGAATTTGTAAAAAAAAGGAAAGACGGCACCATCGTCTTCTCGTCTTCGCGATGAAGTCATCGATCTCGAACTATCTCCGACTCGATCGGTTATCAACTCGGTTTATTTATAACGGGTGTATTATTAATAGAAATCGCGTTCTTGCCGATACTCGATAGGTTTTCGCCGACGTGGGTAGTAACGTAAACCCTTGCATACATCCGAGTTGCCGGTACAGCGTTTTTCGTATCTCGGCACTTGATACACCGAGACAAGCCAAGGTTCTCGGGCCAAGCACCGCGCGGAGGAACACTCGCGTGAAATATACTTCACTTTTATAACTCTCAATGTCAAGCAGAATTATGTATTGATTTTCACACGCAACGATTCCGACGAGCATTTACGAAATCTCGAAAACGCAAGCGGCGCTGGAAATATCGTTACGGCGATAAGACGAATCTCATGGGATGACATAATAGCGAAGAAGAGTTTCTTGCTTCTTTGGTCAAAGAGGAAAAAAAGAAAGGAAGAGAGAGAGAGAGAGAGAGAGAGAGAGAGAGAGAGAGAGAGAGCGCACTAGCTTCACGGGGAAGTAATAAAATATTTGGGTAGCGCTGAGCGGGAATGGGAATGGGAATGGGAATGGGAATGAGAACAGGTTCCTGTTGCGCATTCCAGGCCGATGCTGAATACCGATGCCTTGGACATGGCGGTTGGCACGGCTAGGTACATAAATTACTATTGAGTTACAACTCGCTAGTTCAGTCCCACGGAAATCGTTTGCCAATCGTGAATCACCGGTCGAGATCGCGCGAGTCCACCGAGTAATTTGCCGATCAATATTCCCGAACAGGAATCTGTATTGAATTCGTTCGATTTCGCGAAAGATCGAATAATATCTTTGGGGATTAAATTAGTCGGTTCTGGGATAAGGATTGAGGCCAAGCCAATATGACATCGTCCAAAATTGTTTGAATGATAAAATTACTAAAAAGTTCGACCATGCCACCTAATATGTTCCCTCGATTTTTTACTATTGTATACGTACATACATATACAGGGTGGGCCAAAAGTTTCTTCCCACCCGATTTTTATCGAAACTAATTTTATTAATTTCAAGTTAAATTTTTATTTTATGTAGTAGAAAGTGATTTTTGGCCCACCCTGTATATTTCCTTTCGTATAAGCTGAAATATTCGATACGAGACAACTAGTAAAAATGCATTCCAGATGGGAAACGTATTTTTATTCGGGAAAAACAAATGTCTCATTAATGAAAGTTTGATGATTCAATCCAACATATCAATCTGCGTTTCGCTTTCGAGAAGCAAACGAATCAAACGACACAACGAAAGTTATAGTCCTCTCGGTAGACCTCTCAAATATCCATTTGAAGTTAGGTACAATACCTTTCCGTGAAATTGATTTATCTTTAGCGAAAGAGGCCAGAGTGACGAGAATTGAGTATAGGATGAATAGGATCGCGCGTAACCGCGGGATATCGCGAAAGAGAAGACGAAAAAGAGAGGGCAAGAATCGACCGCGTCGTGTCGATAAGATTTGACACGACGCGGTAAATAAAATTGGAGCAGTTAGTCGGTCGGATACGCGCTCGTTTTTCGGCCTGGCAAAGAATAAAGCAAAAATTGCTTCGGACTCTCAGTTGGCCTTGTGGCATACTTCTCTCTTTGTCTCGCCCTCTATTCCACCCTCCTTCTCTGTCCTGCTCGTTCGTTCCAAGCTTCTCGCTCTCTCTCTTTCGCGCCAACAAGACTCTCCTTTCTTGCTCCTTCTCGCGCGTACACCCTTGTGCCGCGCTCCCAGCGTGAGAGCGGCCACACAAAGAGAACACGAGAAGCACAATGGATTACTTAGACGGGTAGGTTAGTTTGCCGAATGAAGCGAACGGGCCCACGCACGTTAAGATAGGTCCTGACTGAGAATCCGTAAAAAGCGCGCCAAATCTGAAATCTCGCTCTTTACTGGCCTGATTTACACCGTTTTTTTCCATCGATATTCACCCTCCAATTTTCACCCAATCACGACGTATATAACTTAATCAACACGTTGCTACTCTGTATAAATTACGTACGCCACTGTACGAATAATTCTTCGATTTTGCTTGTTCTGAAGTTCGCCGTACGTCATCAATACACCTTGTAGCCCACGAGAACAAACAGACAAAGTTTTTATCTAACAAACGGACAAAGTTCAAACTTCACGTTTATACAAAGTGGTCGAACTTTCGTGCGAGATGAACGCGGAACTACGTCGAGGCGGGAACCCCGTATTTCTCGACGCCTATGTCTTTAACGTATCTCGTAAACCAACGTCCGAGTATATCTGTGTGTATAGCTTCGCGTTATCTAACAACGTTCGACCAAAAACTGATATAGTACGTACATTTTGTTATCAGATTCCCATCGCGCGTTAAAAATCAATGGAATTTATCATTTTTTCTTGTAAAAAAAAAATTCGTAGAATCGGGAAACAGTGGTATGATTGGTATCGAGTTTTCCTCGAGCAATGCCTCGATGACGCGGGCCCGTTGGGTTCGACCATAGTCTTCGATAGACAAAAAAGAAACACACAGGCCAATGGAAAGGAAAGAAGAGCGAGAGGCAGTAGGAGAGTTCCAGGGTCTCCCGCGTTCGTTCGTAGATTAAATCACTCGGTCACTTTTCTTTCGTAGAGCCGACCGGGACAAAGGGCGGCGTTTCTCGGAAGAGACTCGGCCCGAGGTTTAAGAATTAAAATAATATCCGCTCGTTCAGAGATTAATGGCGCCATGCCGATGCAATTTTTCTACGACGAGTCTCTCTCTCTCTCTCTCTTTCTCTTCGTTGCAACCATGGCGTTACTTCGGTGTTTCTCGTTATTGTCACGTACACGTGTTATTCGACAATTTATCTCTCTGTCGATTTTCCTACGAACTATACACAACAGTAGAATGATAAGATACCTTGTGGCAAAATTATTGGTACAAAGGTCTTCGTTATATTTGTTGCAAGCAATGCTACGTGCGAATCTAGGTTATGTGATTTTAATTAAAATTTCCACGAAAATTGAACGAAAACTTCAACAGATTCTCAATTTAAACGAAAATAATACAATTTCACTTGGACAAAATGATAAAATACCTTGCATAATTACTGGTACAAAGGTCTTCATTATATTTGTTGCACACAATGCTACGTGCGAATCTAGGTTATGTGATTTTAATTAAAATTTCCATGAAAATTGAACGAATATTTTAACAGATTCTCAATTTAAACGAAAATAATGCAATTTCAACTTGGACAAAATGATAAGATACCTTGCATAATTACTGGTACAAAGGTCTTCATTATATTTGTTGCACACAATGCTACGTGCGAATCTAGGTTATGTGATTTTAATTAAAATTTCCACGAAAATTGAACGAAAACTTCAACAGAGTCTCAATTTAAATGAAAAGAATACAATTTCACTGGAACAAATTACGAGACACTAGTCTGTCATGTAGAATCATTATTCCGAGTTGTATTTATAAGCCTACAAATTCTTTAATAAAGTGAGTTAATTTACATTTGAAAATTAATAAAACAAAAAGTGAAATAAAATCGAGTGGGGAAGGAAAAATAGAAGTGCTGTGATAAAAAGCAAAAAGTATAAATTTAGCAACGTAAAACATAATTTCACGTTTCAAATAGTACACGGAGCAAAATAAGTACGTACATAACTCGAAATAATCTTACGAGTTCGCAAACGTTGGAGTTTGGAAATTAGCTTGGAATCTTTTACGAGACTGCTCGTAATTCGCCTAATCGGAATCAATTTCATCAATTTGACGAAACGCGAAATCACCGTGGGCCCCTGTACACGAGCGATACGTGTACGAGTGGCGTACGATGGAGGCAGGTGCGAACGAGAGCTGTTCGTGTCTGTCCTTTCTCGCTCGTCACAACCGATCTTCCCCATCTTTCCGTCTTTCTCGCTTATATCCTTCGATGGATACGTCGTTGCCCGGTTCATTGACACCTGACGAAAGATTCGGATTTCTCTCTTCGTGCCTGACAATTACGCGCACGTGGTGCCAAAAAAGAGGGGGAACAAAAAAAAAAAAAAAAAAAAAAAGATTTGCTGCTGCCGGCAGACGGTTACTCTCGTCTTTCTCCTTTCCTTTCTTTCTCCTGTCCTGTCATGGAAATTCCGTTCACGAGCGAAGGAGGCAAAGACGGACGTTTCAATTACCTATCGTGTACAAGACGCGATTTAACAGAAAAGTAATTGGAATTTTTCTCTCACAAATTTACAATGAATGGAACAACACGAACGTACGTGTTACGCTATTCGCTCGAAACACGTAATTACGTAAGCCAATTTCGTGTTGTAATCGTTGATCACGTATAGAAAAACACGGTGGCAGATAACGACAGGGTATGGCGATAAACGAGTGCATTCTACTTTTCTCTACCGCTAAGGAACGATACGAGCAAAAAAGAGCTTGAACGAGCTCGCCTCGAGAGCGAGAAAATAACTGGCGTGGATGTTATAATAACGAAAAAGATTTTTGAAAAGAACGAATCGGCTTCGAAGCGACGAGCAGTAACACGGTTATTTGCCGGCCAAGTCAACGGCCGGGTATCTAAAACAAACACGTATCTTCAAAGGTTCCCCCGAGCGAACAGAGGCTACGAAAGACGAGAGCAATGCATAGATAAAAGGGAGAAAGAAAGAAGGTAGCTGTGTGGGAGGGCAATAAAGAAATAGAGAATTGTCGACGAGAAACCAATATAGAAACACTGAAAATAGAGACACCGGTGCGGAGGATAATTTCATATTGCAGGGACGTCTCAAGGCCCTCTTTTTTATCACCTCTTTACGGTTCAATGTATATATATATATTTTTTTTCGTTAACTTCGTTTACAATATCGCAGAACGAATTACTTTTCATCTCAACGCATTTTTTCTTTCCGGACAATTAAATTAACCTCAAAATGCTTTCTTTCCTGACAATTGAATTAACCTCAAAATGCTTTCTTTCCTGACAATTGAATTAACCTCAAAATGCTTTCTTTCCTGACAATTGAATTAACCTCAAAATGCTTTGATAAACTTTGACAAAATTAACCTCAAAATGCTTTGACAAACTTTGACAAAATTAACCTCAAAATGCTTTGACAAAACTAGTCCTCTTTAACGGCCGAATAAAAAAAAGTAACGATCGCTTAATTCCGATGCAACGAAAGAGAGAGACAGAAAGTTTTATCGGCCGTTAAAAGCCACGGCTAATTAAGCCACTGATTTGCGGTTGTGAAATACGCGTGACTGATAGGGAAGTTCAGTAGAAGTCGCTGCGTTCCATTCACTTCGCGGTATCGAATATATGTTGAAATCTCACAATGGCTTTCTCTCGGCCCTGGTTCCAAAGACCATTCGGTTAATGAAAGCGGATGGCTAGACGAAAAAGAAGACGAGAAAACTCTCTCTCTCTCTCTCTCTCTCTCTCTCTCTCTCTCTCTCTCTCTCTTTTCGTCGCTCTAAAGATAGCACTTCCTCCTTGAAGACGCGCAAGCACTTTTTGCGCTTAAGCCGTACATTTGTGTCGGCGTTAAATCGAGTTCTTTTCACCGATGTTCTCAACTTCATTTGCTCGATCCAAACTAAACTTTCATTTTACAATTATTAACCAAAACTATTTTCTTCTTCTCGTCTCTACACGTGAACGATCGATTTATTCGATTGTTCATCGCAAAATCTAGACAATTACGATTGTAAAGAAACTTTTTCGATCGATGGTAAGATAGGGCTTGAAAACATGATACGTACGTACATGATTTTCGACTTGAAAGATACTGACCAACTGATAATAGACAATACGAGCTGGTATTCATTTTCTATTAGCAGACAGATTAAACTTGATTAAACATGAACGAACAATAAAAATCTATTTGAAATTGCTCGATTATTCGGTTAAACTGCAAAGTTTAACCTCTTGCGCTAGTAACTGGTTCACGAACCATAGCGTGTGACCAAACCGTGTACAATAATTCGTTTTCTTTTCGAATTCATCGGTATATCACTGGATAGAAATTACTAAGACGTAATAAATTTATTATTTGTTTTGCCTGGGTTATATTTCAATATATTTAAAACTGAGAAAATATTGCAATTTTGGGCCAAATATTTTTGACGTGCGTGACACGTTATTCCAGCGCAAGAAGTTAAACGCTTGCTATCTGTGTATAAGGATCGATAAAATGCGAGATCGAAAACAGATACACACGAGTAGCAGTAACGTTTGACACGATCCGGGGAAATTTTTCTTCGTCGTAATGGAATCGAGCGTGTTGACATACGATTATTTTTCTTCAATTTGGATCGATGTAAATATCATCAACCTCGAGTTTCACCATGCCCACGGAGAAATCGAACCGTCAAGTTCCATCAGTGTCGGTTACCGATGCGCTGTTAACAGGTAACTTTTTTCGAGGGCAGGTGGTCTCGAGCAGGCACGCGACAAATCAAACTGACCGAGCCACGAACGATTACGAATCTGTGATCTTTTCCTCCACTGAAAACGACGTTGAATACGTTTCGTCAAATTTGGACATGGAAGATATCACTCTCGATATTATAAAATTATACAATAGTATTTCTCTGTTGTTACAACAAACTACAACTATAACAAGATTTCATAGACAAGTTTTCCTTAATAAAAAAAATCGTCCAATTTTTTCAATTTCCACATTTCGCCGTATCGTACATACACGGTTTCGAATTCGGTGAATTAATATCGACGCTCGTAGCCTGGTGTAGTTTAACCGCGACTAGTCTCTAAGTTTAGTTAGTCTAAAACGTAACACAACCCACCAAACTAGTTCTGTACTCGGCGGTAACGTTCTTCGAACACCGTGTATTGTATCCAAAGATCGGCCTCGCACACATACACACATACGCACACACACACACACACACACATACGTACCCGCTGCTGCAGAGCAACGACTGTGAGCGCCTTGCCTTCTGTATTGCTAACGAAATAGAGGGAGAGAACCTATTCCCTATGAATCGTTTCAATGTTCGTTCGCGCCTCTTTCTTGCAACCCGGCTTCTAAACAAGCCAGGCCGTTCTTCTCGTCATTCTTTGCCACATTTTTGCCTGCCATTATATTTCAAATTTCCTTCACGACTCCTCGCCGCCCGTGCTTTCTGGGAATTTAAACTGCATCGGCGTGGTGATTTTTATCTTTCGCTTTATAAAACGCGTTTCGTCGTTTTCACCTCGTAAAACGTGTCTATTATTTATCGTCGCGTCTCGAGAGACAAGCACGAATGCGACAGTGATTTATCTTACCGACACAAAACTGCGATTACAACTACGAGTGATCTATCTTACGTTACTACAGTTTAAAAATGGTACTCTTTGATTTTCCGACTTTTTAAATAAGTTGTTAGCAAATAAAAGTATCGAATATCGATCAACATCGTATGTGTCAAATACATCACACGCGCTTACGAAGCGTTGTCAACAAAATGCACGGTTTGGATTTGCTTAGTTACTAGAACCACCAAAGCGGTCAAAATGACCAATTTATAATTGTTTAGAATAATTTCGCGAATTTACAATGTTAAATTTTTTAGAAATTCAAGTGGCTTTTGTAAAATATATGAATAAAAGTTCGTGTTCATTATCATATGACAAATCTTTTCCTATCCCTTGCATTCTAATTTCTTGGACTCAATTTTTATACTTTGATCTTCGGTAGTTCTAGTGTTAATATGGCCGTCGTTGCACGTGACGAGTGTGACTAACCAATTTCTGCAGACGCGTCGGAGATGAAGTACGACAGTATTTTCACGAAGTAAATTTTAATCTCGCGTTGAAGCCAGTGGCCAATCGTACGTCACTGCCTGTAGACGCGACCTTGACCACGTTTTTTAGGCGGGAGAATCACCGGCGTACGGGCGTGGAGTCGTTTCTGGTCAAGTGTCGATCTAATTTTTTCCGGACAATGTTGAAATTCAGTTTTTTTACTCGAAATATAAAATAATTATTTATTTTAGGTAATCATTCGCGCGACTATCGTCAAACTACATCGTGTACATAGAAAAGAGTAACTACGTTAATCAACGTAGTCTTTGGTCGATCTTTAATCGATCCTCGAACGCAGCCATCTTACACCATTGACGAACGAGACAGTTTACATAATTTAGTTCACACGCCTTACTTTGGAAGTCCGCACATTGTCCGAAATTTTAGTACTCTAATCGAGTTCTTCTATAATCAATTACGATTCGCTTATCGATCATGCGGAATTCTTTCCGAATGCTCAAATTATCGTTATTATTACCGAAGTGAAGCGAAGCTAGCAATCATATCGATCAACGAGAGTATGTTGGCTGCGACGTTGAACGATTATCAGAAACTTATCTCAAAGGCGAAACCCACACGCGTGACCTTGCCAGTATAACCGGCTCCGCCATCTTGCCGATGCGTGCGCCTCGCCACCACGTGGATAAGTTTTCCACACGACACGAGAGCACTCCGCAAAGTAGTTTCTATATCTCGCCGACGTTTTTAAGAGGAATGTAAAAAGCATGATTCGTCAATTTTGCTCGAAATTTTTCCGTAACAATCGCGCGCGGGAAAAAAGAGCGTGAGAGTACTTTGTTTAAAGTTGTAAATCAGAGAATTCGCGCGAGAATCAGAGTATACTCGAAAGAAACGGAAAAACGAATTTTTTTTTTCTTTTTTTTGATGGACATATATTTTCGAGGTCGCACCCAGAGGCTCTCAAACCGATAAACGATTCACAGTGGCTATTCGTTCAAAGCGGTCACTTGCGAGAAAATTACGAAACAAAGTCACATTCAAATTGTTTTCCAATTGAACTGATCAAAGTGAAGAGAAAGTTTGAACATTTAACAATGAGTTGCCATTGAACATAACTGACGATCACTTCATCGAACGACACGATGAAGTTATCTATTATTTACACATGTAAAAGTACATTTTAATAATTATATATATACATATATATGTGGCATATGATTACGTGAATTAGAGCAGGGTTGATTATATACAGGATACCGATCATTTGATCGAGGTGGGAAAGTAAATGTAAGCAGCAAATCGTGTAAAGCGTATATATATACAAGCGTGCAAAATGTTCGTATATTTCTACTTCAAATATCTTACAAACTAGTTGAAAAAAGCATGGAAAAAAGCGTGACGATGCCGACGTATCGTGTACAGGTACGCAGACGAAGCTTGTTGAGGGCTTTGTACAAAAAACGAGTCGACTTCTCTGCTCGCAGGCCTAAGACCTAAAATACAACATTACTCGAAGCGGCAAAAACATTTTTACAGTGACAAAATTAACAGTGGAGAGCTCCGTGTCCCGTGCACTGCCCCTTGTCGAGATTCTTCTTCGTTCGGAGTAACGAACCCAGCAGGCCCTGTGATAATAGTAGCAGCAGCAGTAAACATGGTAAAAGCAGCGTATTTTACAAAACGTTGCACGTTAGCAACGACCAATAAAAAAAGTCGAAGCATAGCGACATAGCGAAGCGAATGTTTTCATCCAACGTTATATATATCTGAATTTACGTTGGTTCTGAACTTACCGTTAAGTTTGTCGATCGCACGATCCGCCACAGATTGATCGGTACAGTCGACGAACGCGTAGCCACCTCGTTTCACCAGGATCGTCGTGCACGATAAACTGTGATCCTGAAAGAGTTGCCTGAGGGCACTCTCGTTACAATCCGACGGCAGATTGCCCACGTAGAGCTTCGACATGGTGGTTGGCTCGCTCTTGGATGCTATGGTGGCGGCTTTCCCCGAGATGCGTGTCTCGGTCACGTGGCTCGAACGAATTTGCAGCTCGGGTTGGCGGCACGCGGCTGGACGATGCGACCGTTCGCTGACGATGTTGCCCGCGGAGCACACGTCAACGAAGATGCGCGATCACGTCGCGATAACGATGACAGATAACCGAGTATATCTCGCACTACGAGACCCGAATGTGGGGAAAATCGCGAATGAACTCGACACGATGACACGATCACCGCTGACAACACGTCCGGTGCGGAGGGGAGGGCGGATCGCAGCTATCCCCGATGTACAAGACGAATACAGACGACGACGACAACGACAACGACGATCTTGGAAATCTCCCGTTATCACACAGGAGAAGAAAACGAACACGAGAGCGCGCTTTCGTCAGAGTCTCTTCCGTGGCCTGTTTTTTTTCCCTTTGAATTTTCTACTGCTGTCTTAACGTCTCGGCGGACACAATCTCGGCGTGTGATACTCGGCGTGATTTTCGCGCTTGCACACCAAAAGAAGAACGAAAAGGACACAGGAGGTTTATCGTATTAACTTCTCTTGAACGATCTTCCAAGCGTTCCTTGGCCGGGTGCTATCTTTTGTTTTCTCCTCTCTTCGTTTCCTTCGGACCCCGCTGTCTGTTTCCCGCTCGCTTCGAGATACAACAGACTCTCTGTCACGTCGACTCGTGACACCGGCGTGGTGATACAGTGGTTGGTTGGTTTGGTACTGGTAGTTGAGACTTGGCGTGCGTTTCCGGTGGCAATGGATGTCTCTCGAGCCAGCTCGATCATACAAACCGACGGAGGAAAGATCACGGCGACCGGCGAGAGCTGCGACAAACTACGATCGTGCCTTCTGAGAAACGACTCTTCAACTTTTTTAAGGTTAAGGAACACACGGGCGTTCTCTCTCTCCCGGGCGATTCACTGTGCGCGCCTACCGATTCCTTCCCACCTCTCTTCGTTTCCTTCTCTCTCTCTCTTTCCTTTCCTCTTCTCTCGTTGCGACGACGGCGACGCACCTTCCTGCCAGACTCTTGTCTCTTTGGCTAGACCACGACACGACGTTCGAGGGACTCTCTCATTTTCCTACTCTCTCGCCCTCCTCGACCCTTTCTTTCTTCCGTTTCTTCTCTCCTCTCGTTCGCTCTTTCGCGTGTCCTGGGGGGCAACGCGATGCAAACTCGTCACTCTTCTCTCTTCTTTTTTTTTTCTTTCTTTTCCTCTCTTGTTTCTTCCTCCTCGCAGCCGTATAACCCTCTCGCTCGTGCTCACGTGTACATTCTTGTTTTTTTTTCCCTCCTTCCTTGGCTATCTGTCCTACTCCAACGACCAAGAAGCTCGCGGCCGCCAAGCGGGAAACCGACTCGAAATTCGCGAACGCGTCGTCGTTCATTGGCTCTGACGACACCACGTGGCTGCCCCACCGACTCCCGCCTCTGCTCCCGATTGGTCGGTTTTCGCACGCCGGTTTTCGCAGCCGGCAACGTGCCTGTCTGCGTGCACGTTCGCTTTCGCGTGCATGCGTGCTCGCTCGCTCGTTCAGGTTGCGTGTGCACGCACACGATCGTGCGTGGACGCGAGTAGGAAACGCATGTACGCGCGTGTGAGCAGCGACGATGTACACGCGCGGGCGCAGCCACGTTTTCTCTTTCTCCCGCCTTCTCGTCGTCGTTTCCTCGCTCTTTCCCGCTGTAGCACGTGTTCGGTTCCTGCAGGAATCTACCGGGTGTTTTCGGCGAACGGTAGCATGGTTAACAAGTTCCTTGCTCCTGCCGTTCCGTCGCTCTTTGGTATTCATATTGAAAGATCCTCGTACGAATCTTAGCGAGCGTCCTTTTTTCTCTTTCTTCTTTTGCTAAGCGCCGCTGGACATGATGAGACCGGCGAATGAATCTAAGATGCCTATCTTCGCGTCCTATTTGCATTTTGTACAAACGGCCGCGTGGAATCTCTCTACAACCATTTTGTAGCCTCTACTAGCTTCTCTATTAGGATTTATTCTTACTTCTTGCTATTTTCGAAATTTCAATAAACGATTTTGCGTCGAAATTTAGGTTAGGTTCAAATCTGTGATTGTTCAACTATTTGTACCGTGTAATTTCACTTCGCATGTACTTTTATATCTCGAGAAATTCCTAAAATTGATTCGAAGAATGATTGTTCGAATAATACGATGTTTCTTATCATTTTGTAACATGATGGTATTTACCATCGATTTAAATGCTAGAAACTACCGTTCGTCAAGTCGACTGGTAAGAAATTTCGTTATGTGAGAAAATACGCGGTAGAATTTTATGGAGATTGGGATTACGGACAGCCTTGCTTGCGATACCACTCTGCACACTATGCAGGGATAGACAAATTCGTTCTTACGTTAGAGCAGTGCCATGTCTACAAAGGGGTGAAGTGAGACAGCTGCCTCGGTGTGCCCAGGGTCAGGGTGCTCAGGGTAAGAGGTTGGAAAAGGAAAAAACTATGCCCGTGTTGCTTCTTTTCACCTGCCTTCTACCTACGAGCAACGATTAATTATCTAGAGCTGCTTTTTCCCGTGATTAGTCAGGAAGAATCAACTTGATCTTTGCAGCTGAATGAAACTGCAGTGCCATTTTTCACGAGTTACCTACACGCGCAAAGATGAAACGCGTGGAATATAAGCTTGTCCATTCCATATACATTTGTCCATTTAATCAAAGGATATGACAAATTGATCGACAGATTCTTTCCTTGAGAAATGTATCCTTTATAGTTGAATGAAACCATTTTTCACGAGTTACTTGCACCTACATATAATGTACAAAGATGAAACGCGTAACGCAGAATATAGAATATAAATATTTGTTCGTTTAATTAATCGAGCAACTGGGGGGGGGGAAGGATATGTAAAATTAATTGGTAGATCGTTGGTTGAAAAATAAATAACGAAAAGAAATAGAATATTTTTATCGAAATAAAAATTATGTTCCCGAAATGGAGGATGAATACAGAACATACATAGTCGACTATATTTCGACGTGCCATCCGGTTTTCGTGTTCCCCTACGTACCCCTCCCAATTTTAGAACGCCTATTCCGACCCTCCGGTAGCTTAGAACTATTCGATTACCCCTGTCCACTGTTTAATGGGGGCGTCCTTAGAGACGTATGCAAAGGAAACTTAGCCACAGGATATTATAAACGTTCTTCGTTCTGGCGTCGTCTAGGCAAAGCAAATATAAATATTTGTCACGTTTTCCTTTCCGATTGGTATTATCTCTTTCCGTTGTTATGTATTTATCCGTGTATTCTAGCTGTGAACGATGGTTTAAATTTCTTCATCGACTCGTTGTTTCATTCAACTAGCGTAACATTCGAAATATTGATGATCAATTTACAAACACGGTAATCGAGAATGTATGAAAATTATGTCGAATTTGTATAGACGTATGTACGTTTATTTGTACTATTATTTGCGAAATGTAATTTTCGTTCATTTCGATTTATCTCGAAATTTCTCATTCCGCGTTATTCTTCCCTATTTCTTTTAATACCTTTTCTCGAGCGTTATACGCGAGCCTAATCACGTGTAATTTGAATATAGTTTCAATGCTACCAACCTAGCTCTTTCAAAATTGCAATATACATTCGGTGAATGCTATTTTGAACGATAAGAGACCAAAAAACACATTCCAGCAAAATATCTTATTTGATGGTTTTCACTTCCATTCTTTTCCTGTCAATTTGACTTACTTTTAACACGCTGCTTAATTAAATTAGCCTAGTAGATGTCTTTTTTAAACTTTCTAGATGATATCCTTCGGTAATGCTATACTTATTTTAACACACTATATTTATTTCGTCATCTCTTATAATTGTACGACTGTTTGTTTTTCATTATTTATTTATTTTGTTTTTCATCTTTCTCAGTTTTACAGTATGCTTTGAATTTGTTATCTCTGTCTCTCTCTCTCTCATTTGTGTAATATCTACTGCCTGCACAATATGTTCCTTTCCTCTCGCTGATCCTGTACAAATAAAGGGTAAAGAGAAGAGGAAAACCCAAATAACGGGAAATGAATTGGAAAGCTGCTGCGACGTTCGTCCCGGGTTCGCAGCTGCTACGCAGTGTACACATTATGTGATTTTACTTTCGTCGATTCGAAACGTACGTACAATCTGCATCTGTAATCTGCCATATGTATCCACGCGATGCATCTCGGGGAATAGATCACATTTTTCTTAAAAGAGATTTCGATTTAGGTTTGTAGGCTTAAATTTATATCTTAATAGTATGTTCCACACGTCGTAATATTAAAAATGCACGTTTCTTTTAAAGATGTATTGTGGTTTTAGGGGTAGAAATATCGATCGGTAACATATATTTCATTTTTTAAATAAGAATTTAGATGTGGGAAAACAGTTTGCGCGAGTTCCTACTCTACATCAGAAAGAATTTTTACTGGTAATTATTACTCTGATACACGATACAAAATGCAGTGATGGTTAAAAAAGAATTGAAACAATTGATTCGAGAGGCGTGGCAGCGTATGAAGAGTCGTAAACACACGGCAATCACTACGAAAGACAATTAACGCACTTTACATCGGCGTTGTACGTAAAAACAAATAGTTTCAGTTGTGATTTAGAATAAATTACCATCGCGTCCAGCCAGTCGATAAGTTAGGATTTAGGAGATCTCTGACTTGCCAACGCAGTAACTGTCGTTTCCAACGAGTGAAATTTTGCCCCGTATTTGTCGCTAGGGGGTTTCGTAAACATTTCAACGAGAAATTTCTCTCGCATAACTCGGAAATTGTCAACAAATTATCATTTTATAATAACAGTGCAATCGCAGTGCCTCATGTTTCTGTAAGAATAGCTTCTTTTTTTCAGAAAAAAACTATTCCCCATATTCTGGTGAAAAATAAAATAGGATCTCACAAATGTAATTATCGCAGGTATGTATACATGTACAATGATGTTAGAACCACTTGCTCTCACATATCAGTGTGTCAATAATAATACGTTATAAGAATCTTGAAATCTCGACCTAACCTAAACCTTTGCTTGGACTTGAGTGAATTTTCCGTATTTTGCAAGACACTGAAAACAATATCGGTTCAGTTAGATGTAAAAGCTTTTCAAATATCGAAAATAGATCGGACGAATCTTCGTACTACGATGATATTTCTCGTTTGTTAACCGTTTCTGTATTCCAGCGCGTTGGAACAATGGGATTCGGACGAGCGATGTTCAAAGTTTTCGTCGTGGCAAGATCTAATCTCTCAGCGTTGGCTACACCCTCGCAGTCAGCTCGTCTCGTAGACAATTTGGAGCAGCCTGTACCAACAGCCTAATGAACAGTTGGTTCCTATTGGTAGAAGGCGCCCGCGTTTAGCCCTCGTTATGTTACGGTAGCGCAGCTGGCATTGCCCCGGATGGCCTCCCCCCGTTTCCCTTTCCTACCCCTCCACTCCACCATTTTCGAAACGATCCTCGTGCCCCTTCTTATTTCTCTAGCGATTCTAGGCTTGTCGGCCTAGAAAACTATTCTCTCGTAGCGATAAATCGCCCCGCACGTACAAATAATCCGATGAAATACGGAGCTGCACACGGTCATTACACGGGTGTTTCGCGGCCGAAATCTCTCGCGGCAGTTTTTCTCTCGTTCCACATTTGTCTTCTCACCGACGCCAGTTTTCGAATAAGATTCGCGTCGGCCCGTGGAAAACCGGGGGGAGGGGGGCAGTCACTCGATGCCTCGAGCAGGAAACGAGATATTTATGTACGAGGGTCGAGAGATAGAAAAGAAAAAAATCGTTCCAAGTTCTAAATTTTGAACGATTGGTCGTAGCTCTAGAAATAATACTCGCTAGCTGTTTTCTCAGGTAGGCAACGTGATATGTACTTTTTTGGACGTTTCAAACGTCCAATTCCCGAATATTCAAACCCGCATCTTCGAAATTTTTCGATATTTAATTTTCAGATTTTCAGTTCCAGACGAAGAATATTTATCTTCGTTCTCGCTTTTTCTTGTTTGCCTTTGGCTAGAAACATCGATATTTCACTTCTCATTCGTATCCTCTCGCATTCCTATGTGACTCGAGACAAGCCGGATGCCGAATTATCGGCAAGGAAAATCTGTTACTCGAGAAGGCACTTTGACCATTTTTTCGAATACCCTCGTCAAACCCTCTGTCAGATTTCCCCAAAATGGATTTCCTCGGAAATTTTCTCAAACTAGTTTCGTGCACGGCTACAAGATTTTCTAGTTACATGGCGTGTCTCTAGTCAGGTAGCTGCAGCTGTTACGAATGCCGTGGTAACAAGCGTGTCCAAAGGACCGAGGAGGTATCCATTATTCCGCTGTAAAATCGTAGGGAAAAGGATGACGTTTCAAAAAAAAAGAAAAAAATTATTTCATGGATGAATCCTGCGATGACAATGTACCCAGGCTTGCCGTGAGTACTCTCCTCTCTTCTATCTTTATTCTATTCTTGCAATTTTTGCAATTTATCCCTTCTTATAACGTTCGTAGTCGGGAATCTTTTTTATTGCTAATAGTATTCCAGTATTGTTATTAACTACGAGTAAATCTGGGTAAATAGATTTTTGCTTTCAGATGTACAGCTGATTTCGTTGCGTCATTTATGATCAAGAACCGAAATTCTTTGTTATTCATATGGTTACCCAAATCCTACAAACAATACATTAGATTGCTTTTGGTTACAAATTGGGATACAAAATCTATGATAAGATTCACGATTCACTCTCCACAAGCCAAAAATACTTACAAGCGAAAATCGTAGAAGCGTAATCTTCCAGTTGTAAATCAAAAACTTATGCTACACTTATTATACTATATACTATACTATTATATTTATTTATTTTACAGAACTTTTATTCAAACAAGACTTTCCACTTTGTAACTTATTCAAGTAAAAATGTTGCAACACTGGCTGTACTCTACTATACTATACTAGTTGTACTATATTGTACTATTCTTAACACTGTTGTACTGTACTACATTGTACTATATAATATATAAATAATATGTAAGATACTTTAACCAAAAATCAAAGTATGAATAGGATAGGATATATAAGCACAGCAGAAAGAGCCTATTTCACAGATAATTTTACAGATAGAAAGAGTTTAGTACTGCAGCAAGCACAAGCTAATATTGTAACATTTTTGTATCTATAAGTTCCGGAGTGAAAGTCTTCTCTTGTCCTGCGAAACTGTAAAGTATAATTATAGTACATAACGTAACACTGTTGTCGATTCTTGGACAACAAACAACAAAGTACTAGATGAAATAAATACCCAATTCGCGTCTTCCTTGCGACTGCAACAAACTGCAACACGTCGTCATTGTCTTGGGACGGTTACCTGTCCCTGAAGATTAGCATGCAATTATTCCGGCAGATGGAGAATAGGAAAGTAGGAATAGCAACGATGTCTCTTGCGGTTATGCCGCGCTGAAATAGGACAATCGTTCAACATATCTACCGGAATTAGGATTCTAACGGTCACCGAATGGAAACGCCGATGTCACTCCTTTCCCAAGCATGCATTCGCTTGCCTGGACATAATGACAGGGCGACAAAGGATAATGTGACGCTCTCTCAACCGCAAGTCTACAATTTTCTATAATTTGTTATTAGCTAGTAGTTTTAAAATCTACACTAGGAATTATCCAGTGTACCACGCATTGCACAACACGTATTAGGAATTTTAGCAGATAACAAGTATGAAGAATCGGTTCACACCGACGGAGTTATTATTGCGAGCCAGCGCATCCAATTGAAAATGGCGTGCATTATAAACACATGATCCAACGGATCCAACCATGTTGCTCATGTACACGCGTACCTATATGTAGGTAGACACGTACATGCACGTATGGTAGCTGAAGGGGCAGGTTTCGAGCACCAACCTTGGCAAAAGGGCCCAGCGTATAAATGGCGGCTGAAAATTCGCAAACTCGCCAACTTTGTACTGATCTTTGACTTTTTCTGTGTTATACCTATTTAAGGATAATCAAATCATCACTTGTTGGATCAAACAAATTCCAAGACACGTTGCATTAGGTATTAAATATTTATTTTATTTGATCTTTACGAGCAAGAATTTGAAAGTTTTAAGATGTATTACAAAAAGATTATCCAATGTTTCACGATGATATTTAATATCTGTTGACGCGTTTTGTTCTATAATTTTTATTCCAATAATGTATTTGAGGTTGTATACGATTCCTTCCTAGGAATATGTTCTTTATTGAGGGAAAATGAAGTTTATGCGTCACCACCTGCATCGTGTTTCCTGAAATTTTGATTTTCTATGATTCATAAGGAGTCTAACAGATTGTTGTTTGTCGTCAGAGTGAGTAAATAATTACATACGTATATAATTTTATCGTCACTGTTTTATATTTTATTCTCTTATCGGTTTTGTTCCATAGTTAATTTAAATTCAGATATTTCCATTATCCATATAGAATTTTTTTTATCATATACGCGAGTTTTTTTATTTCTTCGACTTTTCGGCTAAAGTTTTGTACTTAATTCAAACTGATACGGCTAGAAGAAACGGAAACTTCGATGTAGAAAAATATTGGTACCGTATAAACTTATCAGAGTAGTGAACCACGAAAGACACAAGTTTATTTCGTTTATTACCAATATTACCAGTTGAACGTACAAGAATCCACTTCTCCATTTTCAGAAGTATTTATAGTTTATTTCGACAAAGGGCAAGAGACGCGAGTTTTATCGCAATTCTTGTTGCTCTTGACCAAGTTATCTAATCAACTGTTTGAACAACAATGTGACTCATGAGAAAATCATCCGACAGATGACGCATTCGGATAGATATTTAAGAAAACTTTTTAACAATAATACCAAAGTTGTACGATCTCGTTATACTACATGATCGAACTCTCTTGCAATTTATCTCTATTTATAAAGTAGATAAAGATAATAAATTATACTGTATGGCAAATGGATCTGCGAGGAAAATATTCGATCAGAGACGCAGGAGGTGCGGTCGCAGATGTGACCCCTCTACCTTTCGAATTTTCATTCGGAAATGGCCAGATGAAGAGAGGGGGGGATGGCTTGTCGTTGCAACCCTCCTTTTGTCCACGAATCCACGATGTGCATCGTTGCATCGCTTTGTTGCATGCAACTCGTCGGCGCCCGAGGGGGGGAACCAACAACGGACACGCTCTGCATGGAGGGAGTGCCTCAGTGGAGGGGCGACGAGTGCAAGTGGGGGGTAATGCACTTTGCACGCTCGAAAACTGCAGTTTTCAACCGCCATGAGACATTCGTACGGTATTTTCAAATACCGGCTAGAGGGAAACTTCAAAGCTTTTCCTCTATTCAAATTTCCTGCAAAAATCGATAAGCAAGCGGGAAACTGGTTTGAAAGAAAACTCGGTTGTTACCGTTCTGTGGAAAACTCCATCGTGCATATAGATGATCTAAGAACGTTTGTTTAACACTGGAAATAAGATTGAAGCATGAAATTTCCATCACAGACATTGATGTCCGGAAAAATAGAGAAACTTTATGATACAATGGAGAATGTGACAGACTTTTATTTATACATTTTACAAACAATTATTTAAAATATGCTGTCTTAACGTGTATTGTAAATGTAAAGTGTGTAATTAGGGATAGCTACAAGTTACGTCGTTTTTTGGTACTGTTTAAATTTTGTTTCCATTAAGAGTTAATACAATTAATCTTTAATTCTATTAATACAATTTAATCTGTAATATAATTTAACAACAAGCACATTAAATGTTATAATATTTAACTAGAATATAGATTATGTTACAATAAGTTAAATTATTGTCACCAGATGGCAATATGTATTAAATTTGAAGAAAACGACATTACTTATATAGATATCCCTAATAAATTGATTATTTTGTCCACTTTGGTAGTTTGGTAATATAGATTGTTACAATAAGTTATTATTGTCACTATATTGCAATATTTATTAAATTCGAAGAAAACGATCAGTTATGGATATTTCCAATAAATTGCTTATTTTTTCTACTTCCAGTTTGTTAACTCTTCTGTGGAGCCGTTTTAACCTCTTGCGCTGGAATGACAATGCCACGAATGTCGAGAATTTCTTGTCCCAAAATTGCAACATTTTCTCAGTTTTAAGTATATTTAAGTATAACCAAGGCAAAACAAATAATAAATTTATTATTTCTCAATAATTTCTATCTAGTGATATCATACCGAATTATTGTATACGGTTTGGTCACTCGTTATGGTCCGCAATCAGTTGCCAGTGCAAGTGGTTAAATAAAAATAAACGTTTCAATTGTTGCAAACGATCCAGTCAGGCAGCTACCTAAGTTACCCAATCAAAGCTGAAGTGAAATAGCGAAAAACCACTAAAGTAATGATGTAAGTTTTCAGGCATCCAGTCAATTTTCTTCAGACTTGTAGTCGCAATTTATTTGGTTGATTTCGCTTGTA
>KQ435759.1:93437-109691 GCA_001276565.1 Melipona quadrifasciata | reverse complement strand
TCATGGTGGGGCAATGGCAATGCACATTTACGCATGCCGCACGCGAGGTCTTGCATCGTGCACCGCGTATGTATGTATGTGGCGCCGTGTGGGAGAGGCACTGCACGATGGTGGGATACCACGTTTACCGGCAGAGGGGTAATGCACTTTAGCAGCGCAGCGCGTGCAGCCACGGCACTGCAACCGACATTGATACGCCATTCACGTTTCGTCGCGTTCGTGATGGGACGTTGGTTTTTTTTTCTTTAACACGTTTGAAACGAACGTGTATTTTTTATACTATGTAAATTATAATTTTTTTATATGTATTTTTTACATTAATAAAAATCAGACGCGTTCTAGAGTGTAATAAAGTGTCTGACATCGAAGTGTCGGTCCTCAGGGACTGACGACGTGTCAAAGAATAACGAACGATCCATTCGCTGCAGTTTCTTGTACTTTCTCTCTTTATTTATTGACTCGAGATTACTCCAAAGCACAAACTTTGGAAAATCGGTTGCAATTGAGAAATTATGTTATACAATTTTATAGTACTTTTTATTCGAATAAGAATAAATTCAACTCTGGAACTTATTGATGTAAAAATGCTGCAATACTATGTTATACCAACTGTGGATCCTTTTTGCCGCGCTCGTATGTATTCTTTCTCCGATTTGTAATTTAGTTCCTGTCCAAAATATCTTTACTAAGACGACTTGTATATTATATTATATTACTAATTTCTAACAGGACGTCGAGTCCTTCCCTTTTTTGAAGAATAAGGATCACGCGGGAACGAATAGTTCACGATTATTCACTCGTTGCAGTTTGCTGCGCTTTATCTCTTTATTTATTGATACAAGATTACTCCGAGCATGAAGTTCGCTGGTCTGTGAAACGTTTACGGATAACGACAGAACTAGACGCACACTGTAGACTGAACTAACAAATGAGAGCTGGCGTTGGTGTGCGGGTGTGATATATAAGGCTTATAATGCTGATTCCTTATATTTTTTTGGATGTCACGACATTAGCGTCCGTGACAGTTTACGGTTGAGGGGTGGCCAATTAATGGATGACGCATTTCATGATTTACGCGAGGGGTGGCACATAGAGCAAGTTTTGATAATAAATAAAAAGAGTAATATAAGATATAAAAACATTGAAATTAATTTAATCATTTAGTCAATATATTGTAACGATCAGTTTTCCTTAGTTTTTTTTAAAAGTAAAATTTGGTATCCTCCCTCCTGTCCCAAGTGACGTTGACCTGATAAATTTTTGGAAGAAGCTTTTCCAAACCTCCGAAAGTTTGCAGAAAAACATAATGTCTTATTTGGAAGTACAGATGCGAACAAGCTTTCCCCTCCATGAAATTAATTAAGACTAAGCACCGATCGAGAATGACCGACGAGAATTTAAAGAATTCGACGATTCTCGTTGCAACAGTTAAATCCCGATATAAATAATTTGGTCAAGAGCAAACAGGCTTGTAAATTGAAAAGTAAGTTATTTTGTCTTTTTCTAATATCCTACTTATATATTTACCATTTGTGAACACGGTTTACCATAGTTTAGTGGCGCATCGAAATTCACTTGGGCAAAATTTGGCCACCTCTGGTTCACGTGTTTATTCCAGAACTTTCAACTTCGTCCGCTAAAATGATATTTTATTAATTTAAATTAAAACTCCGTTCTAAAAAGTCACACTATTACAATATACTTGAATAGATAGATGGATATATTTATTTGTTAATTACGTGTGTGTTTTCACGTGCGAAGATTATAAAGACTATAAATTAATATGAACATATACTTAATTGTAAATGAATCGTAAAGAGTTCGCCCGATAAAATAATGGTTTTAATTAATTTTGTTTCAGAAAGTCGCATTGTTGAATAGATAAATATATTTATTTGTCAATTACGTTTTCACGAGGAAAGCTAACCTATAAATCAATGCGAATTAATTGTAAATTAATCGAACGTTAATGCTAGACCATAAATTAATCGTAATTAGTATAAAATAATAAATTAACCGTAAAACAATTTGATAGCTGTTATATTTCACAATATTGCAATTACAATTGAGTGGAACGTAAGGAGTTCTTCATCCAAGAATTTTTCACGGATCCTCCTCGAAACTTTATTATTTTTGCTAATTTATTATATTTAAATACAGCACGTACGTATCTGTCAGAGAAGTACGTGCTGTAGAAAAACAAACAAAAATTTGCCTCCCGTTAAGCTTGACAGAAAAAGTTCGAAAGAATTTCATTTTCCCGCCTCTTGGAGGATCAATATGTTCGTTTCAGTTTTCGACATTCCTAGATAACAGGTGTAAAAATAATGAATACGTAGATAAGATAATTCCTAGATAACTAAGTATAAAAAATATCGCCTTTGGTATCTTCCATCATTATTTTCTCAGCTCGGATTAGCCAACGATTAAGCGAAGAACTTTCATGAAAAATAGAATCTTACGGCGAACTTGCAACAAAAGGAAAGAAAGAAAATGTAGATGGTTTCCTGAGCTCAGTGGAAACAAAGGCTGACGGTGAAAGTGAAAGTCGTCGTTTCCTCGAAGCCCGGCGGGTATATCTGCCTCGGTCAGTGTTGTGCCGGTTTTTGAAAATCGTCGACAACGTGCTCGTCTCTCCAAATCTTCGAGCGCCGACCGTGTATCACCAAGTTCACGCTGTGAGACCTGGAGAAAAGGAAAGTTGTTGTTCGGGTATCATCTGCCTTGGTGGCCGTTGCGGCCGATGCTTCAGCCGCAACGGGGAGGGCTGCTGCTGCTGCTGCTGCTGCTGCTAGTGTCGGGTGAAACTTTCAGGAGGGTGAACTCAGAAAGCTCGGCGGAAGGGGGAGAGATGTATCGGGCGTAAAAATAGAAAGGGCCGCGAAGGGGCATAGCTGGACGGGAAACGGATGAAAAGAGGGGAAAAGCTGGTTGCAAATGGAGAAGGACAGTCGCCGAGGGGTGGGATGCGGGGAGAGAAAGATAAAGAGAAAGTAAGTACGTGACAGGATGGAGGAGCTGGGGAAAATTGGGGTGGTTGCCGCGAGGGAGGGGGAGAAAGAGGGACAAGGGTTGATAAGAGAAAGAAGATGGTACCGGGGAGAAAGAAAAGGGCTAAACGGGGCGAAGGGTGGGAGCGAAGAGAGGGAGGGTTGGCCGAGGGAGAAGGTTAGTGGACGCGAGGCACAGGCCTTCCAGCAGGCAGGGGTGAGTCACCCTGTATTAACGAGCGGCTACGCCCATTCAAAAGATGGCTGTTTCCCGATTGACCAATTAGATTTCGCGATGTGGCTCGCGTTGAAAAAGCGCGGCAAACCTGACTCTTCTGGCTACCCCGTGTCGTGCCAGACCTCCACAGCTCTTGGGGTGCTTTTATTTACGTCTCCTTTCCCCCCTTCCTTTCCCTATCCCTTTTCCTTTCCCTTTCGGGAAAAAAATTTTCCCCATCGTATCCTCATCGCGTCCCCTCTTACAATCTCTCTCGCCCCTTTTCTTTCTTCTGCCCCAACACGAAAACTCAACACGGAAAAATGATAATCCGCTTCCGGTAGCGCGCATCTCGCGCAGCCGAAACGCTCTCTTTCTCTCTTTCTCTCTTTCTCTCTCTCTCTCTCTCTCTCTCTCTCTCTCTCTCTCGCAGTCTTCCTGCGGGCATCTTCGTTATCTCGGTCGACAGACTTCTTCGTACATATTTTGTTAACGTTCGCCGTATCGATAATCGTGATTGATCTTTCGCCATCCATCACGTTCAAACAGTAATAACCATAACGTTTCTGCTTCTCATTCTCTTTTTTCTTATTTTTCGTTTGAGTCGATTTCGATGATCGAATCTGTGTACATGTATGTATAGACAAATACGTGAATTTCGATTAGTTAAAGAGATATAAGAATTTCAAATGAAATAATATCTAATCTAACGACATCAGATTAAAAAAAAAAAATGAAATTAAGAGACGTATAAATTAATTTCTTAAATGAATAGTCAGAAAAAGATTATTTGAAATATATGTATATTCATCGTAAATTTCTTCTTCCACGTAACTCATGTTTCATATAACGTACATAGCAAATTATAGGCATGTACCATATCGTTATAAAATCGAATTAATGCGAATAAAATGTGTATGACTGTGTTAACTATGGTTTTAATTCCAATAAATTGTAAGAGAAAACACTAATCTCAATGAATATATTAATTTCAATAAATTGAAGGAACAAAATACTAATTTCAATGGATATTGACATCATACGTACAATATTAATATATATCAGACAGAAACATAGTTTTCTGGCGTGAAGTTTGAAGATTATCAAAGATTTTTCACTAAAGATCAATTTTTTCCGACGTCGGAACGACATCGTTAATTGAAACAAAAAATTTTCAAGAAACAATTCAAAACATTTATTACACTTTCAATCTGAGAATTTCCTCGTTCTTGTACTTTCTTTGCAATTTTCAACATAAAATTTCAAAAAGTTATATACAATATCGTAGAAGGTTATCAAATAAATTAATATTTAAAGAATTACTTCAACCTTTTAGTGACATATTAAAATTATTATTTAAGGAGATATTTCATTCAAGTTTAAATAAAATATTTTATCATAGATTTACCAATATTTATATTTTTGATATCGTCAATGTTCTGATTAATTTATACGTGAATTCATAATAATATAAATATAATAAAATTATTTTTTCATTATTTATACTAAGATTAAACGTCTTATATTAATTGTTAGATCTAAAATAAACTTTCAACGCTAAAACACGACGTCAGAATACAATTTGTGTCCCTGTTAATTTTGAAGTTATATAGGTTATATAGGCCCTGTTATGTAGGTTAAAATTTCACACCATGTTTCTCCACGATTGTTTACATCAACTCACACGAAACAATGGAAACTAATAGAAAATTGCGATTTTTACAAAATAGCAAGAGTCGACGAATTATATCTCGTAGCGAAAAGGTAATTATTAGTTTATTATTTTTAGAAATAAAGAAAATCATTTATTATTATAGAACTGTATCGACGATAGTTAACTGTTGCAGGCAGTTGAGGTTAGCTAGGCGAGCTAGTGCTACGCCTATGGATTCCTAGAAGCCGGCATGTTCAGGGCTCATTGGGCGTGTATAGAGGCTTGTGCGTATCCGACCTAACAGCACTCTAGGGTGGTGTCGTAGATAAACGTTGGCCTGGCATAGAATTTCTAAACCATTGGCCAGGACAGGACTGGAATTTTTTCACTAAAGTTTATTTTCTGTGCCGGAAAAATTTTCTGACCTGAGGCGAACAGCTGTGTACCTGTGAGCTTCTCCTTTGTGCCATGGAAAAGTGCGGCGGCTTTTTTGTTTTCCGACATTTCTCGGAATCCATTTCCCCTTCTTTCGGCTTTACGACGCAGATAAATATAATTTGAACGTAATTATCACCAGATCTAACGTATATACAAATAATACACATCCACTCCGCAAATAGACCATAGATCTACTTACAGGTTTCCATCTAGAGAGGAAACCAGCTTGGAAATACCACGTCCGACAAAAAATTTAGCATTTGAAAATTGTAGTAAGAAAGATCCATGTTTCAGTTACTGAACACACTCTAAACTCGACGTACAGAGTAAAACTTCTGTTCTTACGTATAAAATAGCTGTTAAACTTATTTGGACGTATGGTACTTGTTCAATTATGGGGCATGACTGCGAAATGAAATATTAAAATGATGGAACACAATTTGATTAACATATTGTCACGTTGCAAGAGGAAACACATACATACATATCTCGTTTCTCAAGAAATTATATTGAAGGAACGAATCACCATATTAATAATTTTCCTCTAGATCATATAAAGTGAATACCCATATGCGAGTCATAAAAGACTAGATAAACTGAAATAAAATTGGGGATAAGTGCTCATTTCACAACGGTGGCAGAAGCGGCATGATTTCTATATTAAAATTATATTAAAATATTAAAATATATTTACTTATTGTGTATTTTGTGATAGATTGTAAATAAGGAAAAGTGAGGTTAAACAGAAGAAAATATACTGTGTCAAAAGATGTAAATGTATGTGTGTATGTGTATATATATACACATATACACATATGTATATGAGTATGAATTTCGTTATGTTAACTTTCAAAATGGTGGAAAAAGCCGCATGATATAATATTATAACATTATAATATATAATACATAATATTATAACAGGGCTCACAAGTAACGTCGTTTATTCAAATTTAATAAACTTGACAGTGACAATAATTAAGAAAAAAAATTTAAATGAAATAAAATTTTGTGCAATATCAAAAAACGACATTACTTTATTGTAATCCCCAATATTAAAATACATTTGCTTATTGTCTATCTTTTGACAAATTGTGAACAAGAAAAGACGAAGTTGAAAAGGAAGGTATCCAATCTAATTGCAAGTATTAAAAACACAAAACAAACGAAGAATATTCAAGAATATTTAAAAACTGAAACGCTCTCTCGTTCGATATTAATACGTATTAGCGTACTTGATTGTCCGGAGCGGACAACTTTAGAAGCGTAAGCTTAAGTGTTATTCACTGCTCGAAATGGTTCGACAAGTTCCACCAATAGTTCCACCCGGAAGTAGTTTCATAGGCGACGAGGAATTTTTTTCTCGCCGTGGTATTGGCAAAGGGGGTTGAATGGATCGTGCAAGGCACAGCTGAATGGCTAACGAGATCTTCTCTCGTTTCATAGGCATTAGGTACTTGCACACGTGTACATGCCACCACCATTCATACGGATGGAAACGCTTCGAATACATATACACATCTTTCTGCTCCTTCCAGGGCCGTATGTCGAACGAGCCCTGGAATGCCCATCGGTGAATTTTCAACGGAACAATGTTTGAAAAATTCGAATTAACTGTAAAGAACTATACATATATTATTATACAAATTTAATCAACTGTAAAGAACTATATATATAATTATTATACACTTGCACAATTATACAATTTGATGTTTACACAAAAAGCGCTGTGGCTCGTTTGACTCGAATAGAATCCAATTGCCTTCGAGTGTCATTTATAGTCTACACGTTGCGTCTTTATTCTTTCTAGGGCCCTCGAAAATCGGAGGGTATCTATTCTACGATCGACGTTCAATTTGTGAACTTTATTGTACCATCGACTTTCTTTACACAGCGATGGATCTTTTCTTTCCTCTCGCGAAATTACTAATTATTAATAGTCCGGAATAGCTTGCTTCAACGTCAGTTTCATTTTTTTGGACAATTTTTCCGCAGAAGTGTTTCGTAGAAGCGTTTAGCTACAAAGGACTTTCAAAATCCCTCCGGTGTTTCGACCGGCACGTACGTACATAGGTATCATAGACGCGTGCCCGTCGAGCACACGCAGGAAAAATCGATTTCGACGACTGTTCTTGCTCACGCTCGAGTAGTGCCAACCGTCGGGAAACGGTCTGTGAACGCGTGCACGTGCGCGCGCGTCATTGGGAAAAGCGAAGGGGGCGGCTGTTTTGGGAAGAGCCCCCGAAAGTGAGAGCGCGTTCACGCGATTAACGTACGGCACTGGCTTAGACACGCGAGTATATCGAGTAAGTAAAAAAAAAAAAAACACGGCGGAAGAGATGGAATAGAGAAGGTTGTGCACGTGGTTCGTTCACCGGTCGAGGTTGGTACCCGGGGCCTCCGCAAGGACAACGGCCCGGTTTCCACTGGCCACACACGCATACACGCGCGCAAGAGCCGAGCACGCAAGCGGTGCACAAGTCGTCGTTCAAAGAACCGACGGCCATTTGCAATCGAAAACAAAACGAAAAGAAAAGAAAAGAGAAGAGACGAGAGAAAGAAAAAATAGGAGAGAGAGAGAGAGAGAGAGAGAGAGAGAGAGAGAGAGAGAAATAGAGGAGGCGAACACACAAACGCTGGATTGGAGCAAGAAGGGGAGGAGAGGGGGGAGGAGGGGCGATTCCGCGCTCTCTCGGGGTCGTTACCCCTTTTCGGATTTGGGTCACTGCTCGAAGGGAGATTTGATTCGACATCGATGAGAAAATTCATTTGACTGTACCAACGGAGAGGAGCTTGTTTCGCCCGCTCTCGCATCTCCGGTTGTGCGGTCGCGTGAGAAAAATAATTGGAAAGCGACGCATTGGGTGCACGGTCGATTTATAACGTTTCTCTCGTGAGAACGTCGGTATCGACGACGCGATGAATTATTTACGACGCTACGTATCGCTCGAAATTGGTATTATGCAATTTTCTGAACGTATCACGAACATGGGTTGTCGCAACGGTTATTTTTTTTTTTTTTTTATCTTTTCTAACGTCTATTTCTCGTTTTTAATTGAAGCAAAGATAATTTCGTACAGCAAGAGAGTTGAATTTCTGCGCGTTCAACGTCAAGATTGCGCGTATGTGCGCATGTTTCCTTTTTTCTTTGTTTTAGGTTGGAATTTTCTTTGCTTTAAATTAGAGATTAAAAGAAACTTAATTATTATAGAGAAATTAATTTCTCTATTTTTATTGCATTATATTATATAGAAATTAATAGAAACATCTGGTCATGAAAATCATGCGAAATTACGAGATAATATCCGTTTGAATTAATAGAATGGTTTAGGTTAGGTTCATTGTACGTGCGTGCGTATGTTCTTTTCCTTTTGTTTAAAGTTAGAATTTCTCTTGCTTCGAATTAGAAATTAAAAGATCATTCGTTTGAATTTGAGTGGTTTAGGTTAGGTTTCGATTAGGTTAGATAGATAATTTCGTAGAGCAAAGAAAGTTAAATCTCAAGATCGTGCGCGTGTTTCTTTTTTTTTTTTACTTTAAATTAGAAATTTAGGATAGAAAATCACGAGAAGATACGGGATAATATTCGTATGAATATTGGTTTTCAACGTATCGACGTTCTGTGGACAACACCCACGGTGGCGTCGTGCCTTGTGGAAAACTCATGGAACGCGTTAGGGCTTTTTCGGGGTTCATTCCCCTCTTTTCTCGTTCCTCGTGTTCTCAATATCGACCTCGCTTATATTTTCTCGATCCAACGTGAAGGGTCGTTGGCCCCCTCTCTTCTCGCTCCCGGAAATCGTGGCTCATGCCTCTCAAAAGCGACCTCGAACAATGGATTTTATTTCCATTGCAGTTTCACGTGACCTTCTTTATCTCTTTTTGGAGCAAAGTTTTGCTACATTCGTATTTGCGTATCGAGCACTCTTTGAATACATTTTTAATTTAACGAAATTTAGACGTCCCCGTTTGAGATGTTCTGTCCATCGGTGCTTGACATTTACAGATATTCGTGTTATTACGTTCTAACGATAATAATTAGATATTTAATTAATTCTAATTATAATTAGAACGATTAGGTATCAGCGACGCTGACTTTGTTTCAATATTTCCAATTTTTGGTTAATTAGAATAACTAATATTATATTCTTGTTAGTATTAAAATAACTAATAAGTAACAAGTCTCCCCAAGTATTTCGATTCTATAGAGTAACATCGTATTTAGCAATTGGAACAAATTGCTTGCACCTACGACAGCGACAACGAATCTTTTCATCGAAATTCAAAATTAATCGCGTTAAAGAAAACTTTGTCCAACCCCGAAAAAATTCTACATTCTACGTCCTATTAGACGAATGTTTATTTCTTTTCTGCTGCTAAATTTTCAAAATTCAACATCCATTGTAGAGATCAATATCGCGACGGTATTTACTTGCAATCTTGGCGGTCGTTTTAAAAGAAAAGTTTCTCGAAGATCAATTTAGGTACAGTGTTCAGCGAAACAAGGTCACAATATGTGTTTCTCTTTTTTGTTTCTTTTGATTATGTCGTCGTGACCGTGAGCTTGTCGAGGAGTAACTCGTACGAGCGGGCAAAAATTCCAGCAAAGTTTCGTCGAAAAGGGATCAAGAGGGTCTTCTTAAATTTTATCGGTTGCCAGTGGCAACGCCTCGAGTCGCCTCTGGTTCTCGGACCAATTTTTACCAGCGTTTTGCTTCTTCAAAAGTGCCAAAGAGGATCGACAGCAAGCACGAAGAAACGTAAACGTAAAAAACTCGAAAGTGAAAAGACAGTTTTTTTTATCGATAGAAAAGTTAGCTAAAGAGAAAGGAAATCATTCGATCTGAGATCTTACGTGAACGTGTTGTTATGCAGTTTAGTGGAAAAAGAATTGTTTGATGTGACATCCTTTGAATGTTTTTAGTATTCTTTGCTTTTTTTGTAGTTTTTTTTTTTTATAAATGGTCATCGAAAATGAAAATGAATGAACGCGAGACGAATTTTCAAAACGTAACATTTTGAATTGAAAGCGAATGTGAGAAACTCGACGAGCCGAAATATTAAAACGGTAAAAATATTATTTAATCTATTTCAAGCCGAAGTAACTTAAAGTAGGCAAAATATTTTTTATTAAGCGAATAAGTAACGCAGAAAAGAATTTCTCAGTTTCTCGCTGAAAAGAACAGTTAATTGTTGCATCATGCTCTTCAATTATTCGAAATTTTTTATATCTGCCTAATTTAATTAAATTTTCTACTTTTTCTATCTCCTTTGTACAATCTCGAATCTTTGTTTTCACAATGCTCGTGCGATCGAAACAAGTCTCGGAGAAGAAATTTCGGAATGTTCTTAAACGAGTCTTAACAACCAAAGGCTGCAGGCCCTTAGTTAACCTTCGTTGTTCGTTCTTCGAATTCATGTGCGAGACTCTCTTTGGAACGTTTCAACTAAATCAAACAGAATGTCCAACGATTGTCCATCGTTTGTTATTTTCCGTTTCATTTCTCTACGCGTGGGACGTGAAAGCTTCTTTGTTATTGATGCAACAACGTGTAACATTTAGAAATTCGTGGAAAAATAATTTTTCAAACAGAAATGCGTACAGACGTCGTTTCGTGAACGAAAGATTCGATGGTAGAAATTGAAGAGAGATTAATTGCACGTGTAAAAGAAAATGGCGGTAAAGAAACTACGACTCGCAAAGTTGTCAACTGTAGACGGCGCCACTGAATGGGACGAAGAAATGTGAACAATCGAATTTGCAACTGCTCGTTTGATATAAATACTCGGTAAAAATCACCATATTTTCTTCGATTGATGTTTATTGAATTTTCAAATACGTCATCGAGTGATATTTTATTATTTCACGTGATATTTTATTATTTCAAGTATGTACCCAAATACATACTTATCAACTTAAATGTCATTGTAAATTTAATTTAATCGATTGTTTAAAATTATTCAAAATTACCCTTCGAGGTCTTAACAAAGTCACACTTACATTATATATAGTTCAGTTTGTGCATATTATAAATTTTCAACGTTCAACGGCTCACGAAACAAAAACCTTGTTCGAAGATAATTCATTCGATAGATTCAGCTGTAATTTCTAATGTTAGATAAAGCAAGATTGTAATGTTAACGATAAGAAAACACTGTAAAAATAGGTGATAATGGTGAATCGGATCTTCGCGTTACGCAAGCGACCAGCTACGAAATATTCGTCTAATAGGGAAGAATAGTTAGATAAGCGTGACTGAGAATAGGAAGATAAATATTTCGTCAGAAACTGAAATCATTTATTTAAAAATTTCGCTGAAATCGATATTTACTACGTAATTATATACAGAGCTACACTGATTAAATATACATTTCAAATGCATCTTCGTTAAGACACTAATAATCCGTAACGTATATATTTTGTAAACACTGAAAACGTGCAGCTTTCCAATTATTTATAGAAGACAAGAAGGTGTTGAACACTACGATACGTGAATCAAAATATAAAAGATGATGTAAAATAACTGTAAAATAACGTCAATTTTTAAAGAAGAAAATAGAAGAGGAAGTGATACTAAGTTTTAATCAAACTTTTTCTAACAAATCTTTTACAGTTGCTTGAGGTCAAAATCGCGTCACACGAAATGGTATTTTTCCACGAAATATTTTTCTCATCGACCGTGATATTTTTTTTCAACGTATAAAATGATTTTGACTTGCTTCTCGATTTGACATTCGAATAAGCTCCAGTTTCTTCAGAATTTTGCTAAACAATTTTTCAAATTTAGCAAACGATTCAACGTCGCAAGAACGTTAATAAAATTATTGCGGAAAGTCGAGAATTTTCATCGCGTCTCTTTGGTTCTTTGATTTACAAAATGGCGCGGCTTTGCCTGGACGGCATTATGGTTTCCCATCCTATGTAGGGGGAAACTCCATTCGACAAAGCCACCCTTCGCTTAGGGTGATCCTTCACGATCCCTCGTACACTGAATTCGAAAGTAACAGCAAGAGTGGGGATGAACGAAGAAAGGGTGTCCAAAAGGGACCCCCGGGAAATTCTTGGAAAATGGTATCACCCGTGTCTGTTGGCTCCACTGCCATCTGACAATGAAAATCGTTGTTCCTAATTATGCATTCCATGGAAATGAATATTGGCTATTGGTAATGCAGATCTTCTACCTTCGTCACATATATGACACACTCGTCTGTGATCGTGTTTAAAAAACCTTTGATCTATAAAAAAAACCTTGATTCTATAATCGCAAGAAAATGATATAGAATTCTACACTTAAAAATACGGAAATGCAGTCTCGTTTGTGACAAGGCTTCTTATCTTTCTACCTAAACCTAACCTAATAAATTTTCCAACAGCACTGCAACTGCAATCGAAATCAATCAGTTTTTATTATTTGTTGTGTAATTCGTAATTTTGTTATGTGTAATAATGCAATTAGCAATTGTTTGCCAGATGATACGATTTTTCAAGTCTGATCACGTAGAAATGCCAAGTGCGATTATCTTTTCGTTCCACGCTTCTGTTCAACCTTTTTTACGCAAAATTTTACTGATTTTTAATTATAATTGGCTAATTAGAACCCAAGCTCTCTTCCTATGCATCGTTTGACCTGATGAAATGCGTGAATAAGAAATTACTAAAATTCTATTAAATTGTGAAAGAATTCGTTCAAACAATTTCCCCGTAAATTACGTTCGAAACTTGGGTTGAAATTGAAAGGGACATAGTTGAAAGGATTAACTTTGAAATGGTGTTACGGATAATGCAAATTAATCGTGATCGTGAAAACGTAGAATTTTAACACGAGATTCTATTGTAAATTTTCATACGTACCTTTTGTAAATCGTGCGAAATATAGAGAGGAAGCCAAGTATTTATTTCTAAAGATACGATGAAAATTTGGTCGATTCGTAAACATTGGAAACACTAGCGTTACGTAGCGATGAAACGGTATACCAAAATTTATCGCTGTTCTTGTCGCACACTTGTGCCTTCCTAGTCTGTAGGTACGACGTGATTGGTAATTTAATTCAATCACCGTACAACAAATTGAAAGAAACTCACCTTTCGGTGGAACGATTGAGCGAACATAGATGGCGCTAATCTCAATTCTGCAGAGGTAACGGTCCGAAATTACAAGGTTGAAATTGAAAATCCGTTAGATTGCAGCACACGGTCTCTTCGCCTTTATTAATTCACGTAGAATAGAATATAATTTATTTAAAATTTTACGAATAGAAAGTGTTGGTGAACAATGAATGGTCCTGTTGCGGGCGTGCTTCTCCAACGAATCTTTACGTGCGTCTGGTTTTCTTTTCTTCTTCTGCCAGCGTTATCGTTGATTCTGTCGGTAAAGCAGGAATTGTAACGTCTCCACATTTCTCGCCAGATAATTCTAAATAGGTGTGACAGATGGCAAGAATATGCTTGACCAAGTAGAAATTTAATGTTTAATAAGGATAGATGTATATAGTGTGATAAACAAGGAACTCAGCACTGTGTGACGAAGGCAATAATGGATTTTAGTTATACTTTTTTGCCGCTATGTCGCGCTAGCATTTCAGCTCCCACAAATTTTCATTTAAGTTAGAAAAATTAATTCAGAGGATTAATTTGCGATCTGTTTTAATCGTTTTTAGAATTGAGCTTGAAACTATTTTCTTATATATTATTTGACTTACAAAACGCATATATAAAGATGTAGAAATTCTACTTAATAAATCGAAACACTGGACGTGATGTAAGTAACGTATAACGTTTGATTTTTTGCAAACTACATTTACGTTTGAGACAGAATTTTTAATAAAATTCTATCAAACTGTTAGTTACTAATAAATATTACACGTTTATTATTACACAGCTCCAATATAAGTTTTATTTTATTGATTAATATTATCAACGATTCTTAGTTCCTTTCTCCTACTTTTCTTCAATTTTTAGTAATTTTCTTCAGTTGTACGACATTTGGTGATTCTAATTCTCTCGGATCGTTAATTGAGCGTTATTTTCTACAACAACGATTTCCAAGAAACGATGCAATCCGATACTTTGGTTGTGACTGATTTAATCATAACCGCAAGTACTATATTTTACCATGACCTTGAACGATCCTACTTCCAAACAATCGGGCTTTCCTGTTTGCTTGCAGAATCGAGAGACGACGTTTCATCTTGGTTCGATCGTTCTTCCGACGGTATCAGCTTGCCCATGAAGGCGGCTGAATAATTTCCCTTTCCTGGATCGTCAAACACGATTCGATCGTTGATAACCCACTGGCTGTAACGGATCTCCGAAAGAAGGCTGAAGCCTGTATCCTGCGCCGTTGCCTGGCTGGCGCCGCAAGTGAAAAGACCACCGATCGCTGGCAATTTTAAGGCCACCGCTAGTTGCACGCACGTATTCAGGAGTGCAGTCTCCACGCCTTTCTCTCGATAAGACGGGTGCACGCAGAGAACGTAGATGCAGAGATATTCCTGGTGGCCGAACGTTTCGTGCGCGTTCGTTCGCTTGAGCAACGTGTTCAGCAAATGCATGATCTTGCGCAAGGTTGATCCTTCGATGATCTACGTGAAAAACTAATGCTAATACTAACCAATATTAATAATACTAATTACCTAATACTAACTAATACTAACTAATAATATTATATTATTAGGCAATTGTTAACACGCTTTGGAACTCTCCTTTCGAACAAATTAAAATTAGGTTAAAAAGGATATTTGGACGATTACTGGCTGATAGACTGGCAATTGTAAGTAAGTAAACGTGCAAGTATTGAGATACAGGTACCTGCACACGATGGTAAGTGTCAGTTTTCTCAGGGCTGCTGTTGATTCGCGCGACAGCTACGCCAATCACACGGCCAGATTTAAGGCTGGTGGCGACCAGGCTCGTCGTGTCCTTCAACCACGTTCTTACGAGCTCCAGATAATCGTTCACGGACGCTTGGTCCTGCAGCAACGAGGATGCCTTGCACATTGCCTCCTCGCGAAAGAAGTGGCGCTGTGGATGTCGAAAGGAGCTTACAACTTCTTGCAGAATGTAACAAAACTGCTAGTCCGTGATCTTGTAGCTGAACTTTGATCAGACGCAAAGCTTCGTCGTACTGCGGCTCCTTCAGGTCGACTATCTTGTATTTGGCCGACGAGTACCACTCGAGGGGAGCCTTCATTCGCGCCTCCGCTTCTAGCGTGTATTCGTCTTTCACTTCCATCATCACGTCCATTTTCGATAGGTAATTCATATTTCAGAGATTCGACGCACCGTAAATTTTCTAAAAGAATTTTCTTCAAAAAGGAGATTGTGTAATAAAATTTATGAATATCTCGCGTACATGTACATGTGTCTGCGAACGATATCTGTCTGGTGCAGTTCGATAGAGAGCAACTTCAAAATTGTCGTTGCCAGTTTGGAATCATCGAAGGTGAAATTTCTAGTTGAAATTCTATTGTCAGAGAGATCTTCGAGCAACGAAAGAAATACGAAGTATCCAATACGATTTGACATGTTTGTTCGAAAGAAACAGATTATCGATTGGGATGAGAGACGAAGCTTGATCAAGGAAAGTGATCTCATTACGTTGAGGCTTCGCATTTTGCCGTCGAAGAAGTCACGACTGTACGATGATTCATCCTCTGCAGATGCGTCTATGGTGTGGGAGAGAGTGTCGACCGGTTATCGAATCATTGACCTTCAATTAAATAGATACCTGCAAGCGCTGCACTTTGTACTAGTACATTGTCATCCGAAGTACAGCTTGAAAGATATTTAAAAGATAAAATTAATGTAAAAGTTTAAGAGATAATTTAAACTTCAGAGCGAATTTTTGTTCCAATCATCATTGCAAAGAGAGATAATTTTTCTAAATTGGTTATCCTAAAATATATAACATATATGTATATTAATACTATAATATATTTAATTATGATATACATATAAT
>KQ435759.1:64386-84071 GCA_001276565.1 Melipona quadrifasciata | reverse complement strand
AGAATGGAATTTCTATGGAAAATTATAAATTTGTCACTTTGACTCTAGGTTAATGGAAAAAAAAAATTATGAAAGTAATTAATCTAAACCAAATACGATTTTTATCTAAATTAATCTGAAGTAATTGATTAAAGATTAAATTAATTTAAACTAGATACATATTAAACTAAATACGATTCAGGATTATTACGAGAATGTTGAAAGAAATTGCAGAATTTACCTCGAATCTGAGTTCGCCAAGGGGTGGAAGCGCGTACGGTATCCCTCGAAATCCGGCGAACTCTCGGCCCTTTCTTGTCCTCATAGTCAGACCCGACAACGTGCCATTCTTAACTTTGACCACTGGTGCATTGGCCGTGACAAGTTCGAATAAACAAACGCAACTCAGAAGGCAAAATTTCAACAGGCCTCGATATCTTGTCATCTTGAAACTGATCGAAGAAGTTGTATGAAACAACGTCGGTGCGTATTTTTGTCTGTAACTTCTAGTATTTTCCCTATCACTTCTATGAAAGGGAAAATAAATTATGCACAGGAACAAACGACGCGCTTAAGTGCAATTTCATATGAATTTTCGTGTGAATTTTTTGCGAGATTCAGCAATTAAATATAACATAATGCAATTAAATATTATATAATACAATATAATTCAATATAAAATAATTCTTCGAATTATACTTTGGAAAATACTAAAGCTACTTTATCGGGAGCAATTGTTAATATCGTCGATATTACAAGAAATCTACTCAATTAATCGAGTTATCAACCGTCGAAATGACCGATAAAACGCGATTCCTATTGTTATTCGAAGAGATATTCATTTCTTAATCGTTGTCATTTCGTTGTGACAATGCTCATACGTATTAGATAAAATTATATACGTACGATTGCAAATAGCTAATTTTTCGTTTGTTACACAGAGGAAATTTCGGCGTCGATACAACCGGAGTAACACACGTGTACGACTGACAGAGGTAAAACCGCAACTGTTGCAGGTGAGAGTCGTTCTTCAGAATCGTTAGTTCGATGATGTCGGGACGTATAATTCTCCGATACTTATACGATCGTAGGTATCTTATGTATAGAGGTAACATAATATATATGTTTCCGGTGGAAACTGGAATCAGCAACACGTCTTGAATCACAAATGTCACTGGACCGAATTCTGTTAACGCAGCAAATTTTATTCCGATTGCTTATAAATCGGGCATCAGGAAAACAATAGAAAATCTTTAATCAAAAAATGTAATTGGCAAGCGATTACGTCTTTTTAAAATTGTCGTTTAACCACTTGCGTTGACAACTGATTGCGGACCATAACGAGTGACCAAACCCGTCGCTTTCTTTTTGAATTCGTCAGTATATCACTGGATAGAAATTATTGAAAACTAATAAGTTTATTATTTGTTTTGCCTGTGTATTTGGTTATACTTAAATATATTAAAAACTGAGAAAATATTGCAATTTTGGGACAAAAAATTCTTGACGTGCGTAGCGAAAGACTATTTATCTTTTTCTCTCTCGATATTTGAAAATTAATCATCTGTTTCGTTTGATGTTCATATTTGTAGAAAATATCTTCATTAGTCGATCAAATAAAGATTAATGCATTATACGTGTTAGCTAATTACACGTATAAAGAAAAAATCCTAAAGAATTTAAAAAAAACAATATCTAAATTATACCAACCAATGTCATTAACAGATTCAAACTAAGTACAGAGAAGGAATATTATCGCATGAAATAAATATTTTAAGAGAAATTGTTTACAGAATTGTTTTATGATTTTATATACAAAGTATTATATATAGAAACAGGGATTCAACAAAAATCCCATTTCGTATTATGTTTTACATAACAATTATATTTGTAATATTAAAAATAAAAAGTTTGTAATACAGGATACAGTTCGATCAAGGTCTAATGACAATAATTCATCCTACAGAAGAAATAATTAATTCGGCAACATCTGGATCCTGACACAAGACAGTGAGTTGCATCGTTACTTGATTGTCCGACAACGCTAGCCTTGCCCGGGCAAGAACCTCTTTTCCGCCTCTAAAAATGCCACTCAATAATAAATTATGCGCGGCAGCGCCGGACTGTACTCGATTGGTTCGCTCTGCGGCATCTAAGCCTAAGAATCCTGTGAGACTCTGAATCGCCCCTTCCAAACTAGTCACCGACGAGCCTAGAGCAAAAGTCTCCTCCAGCTTGCTGAATCCTTTAGCACCAGCCGCTTCCCACGCAGCGTTGAAATCTACTCCTCTGTTTCCGATTCCACGGACCTGATCGGCCAAAGTTATCTCCAAATCTTCCAACTAAAAATCAAGACATTTTAAATGAATCGTCAAGTCTTTTTTTTTTCTAGAGGAATTTATCGCAATATTATGTGAAAGCAAGTAAAATTTAATATAATATTAATAGCCAAAAAGAGAAGAACGTCAAAAGTATGGAGAAAATGTGCACCATGTATTCATCGTTGTACCCTTGATCAGCATCTGGGACACCGGTCGCAGGGTCACAATCCCGAGCCATAAAACGCAGAGTTGTAGGAATAGTAGCAACACTAGCATGAACGTCTTCCGGATATCTTAATACTGTATACGTTGTACCTAATTCGTTGTACGGCAGACGAGGGCACGGGACCTCGCACAAGATTGTGTAGCTAAAAGCAGAGAAAGCATTATCTTTCAAGAAGAAAATACAATCTTTCAAGGAGATAAATTGGTAACTACCCTTCGGGTGGCTCGACTGCTACTCTTACATCCTCGAGCAACTGATCGGAAAGAGTATTTACACAGTCGAATTGCAAAATGAGAAACTCCGTGAACATATGCTTGATGCATTTGACGTTGTACTCCGTTTCCGATTCCGTTAATTCAAAGACTGGCGAGGACTTGAGCAACGAGGAATCACGAATGATCATCGTCAAGTGTGGTATTTGCGACAGTTTCTCCATGAAGCTCTCCTCTCGCGTTAATCGAGGCTGTTGCTTCACGGTGGTGTGCACTTCCACTTGTGTCGGTTCCTCGACCGTCTGCGCTGGTGGAATCTGAAACACGTACCCGAAGAGGCGAATTGAAAAGCCTGAGTACTTTTGAAAATGGTTAAACAATAAATACCTGCGAGATATCGAACGGTTCATCCATCGGTGTTTGCATGTAATTTCGCAAAGCTCTTTCCAAACTAGGTACAGACAGGAGAGGAGGCTGCACTAGAGGCAAGATAGTCGGTTCGTTTTGCTGTTGTAAAATGGCACAGTAATACGCTGCGCGATCGCGGACCTCGTCATCCGAATCCAACTGGCAACGGGACAGAAGAACCAGCACGTTTGGTAGTAACGGAGGACACGCTGCTGCGAAACGTGCCAACGCGGTGACCGCGGCTGCGCGAACGCTGGCGCTCTCCAGAATCACACGGTTGTAAATGAAACGAATGTATCGCGACGGTTGTTTCGAAGTCGGCCCTTCCTGGCCGAGTAAGTGAAGGATACGAACGGCGAGCGAGTTATGCTCGCAGTCTTCGATAAATTCGCAAAGATGAGCTAAGCCGGCCTCTTTCGCTTCGGCGTTCACTTCCATAACGGCAATTATCGTGTCTGCGATTGCTGCTTTGTACTCAAGTCCTCCCTCGTCTCTCAACATAGCGGAAAGAAAATTCATCAAAACTGCATGTTTCCGCGGATACTTTTGACACAAAGCTCTGTTAAAGGAACAAAGGTACACAATATAGTACAATATATATTACAGAAATATAAAACTACGTAAAAATAAACGTTACCTTATAGCTTGTACAACAACGACTTTAAATTCATCTGAAATTTCTGATACAAAAGTAGCAATCTGTTTCATCAGACGATCTACCGAGCTTTCCGCCCCAGTTTTTAATAAAGTGGTAATTGCCAACGTGGCGATGGATCTGTTGGAATCGGTAATTAAATTCTCTAAATCCAGATTGCACGCAGTGACCGCCGTTGGATGAGACATGGCAACTTTATTCAAGGTTCTGACAGCGGCGAATCTCAAGGCTGGCTTCTGAGATCCGCAAAACAACTGAAGGACGCTGATAGCGGGTGTTATTTCTTTCGTGCAGCTTCTTCCAAGATTGATCAACGCGTGTGCCGCTTCGTACACCACCATCTCTGATTTATGGCGTAAACAAGATTCGATAAATCCCAACAGTTCTTCCCCTTTGTCAACTTCATCTAACAATTTACACGCCATTCGGATTAACATACACGCTGCATAAGGACTTTTCGGGCTTGTTCTCATAAGCTTAGCAACTAACTTAATTACAGCATGCTTGTCTGCTTTGCGTGCTTGATACAAGACACCAAGCGCGTGATATTGAACCATCACGTTATTAGAATTCAATGCCTCTTGAGCCTCGTTCGCCCATCTGCGTGCAACGTCGCCAGAGACATTGGTTAAGTGCAAGGAAGACACTAGAGCAGCGCTAGAAACAGCAGGGGAACGATCTACGATGGCTTGTTTCATGTAACGTTCTATAGCTGCCAACATTCCACCATCAGTGATGGTGCATAACGCTCTTATGGCAGCAGCTCTGTACAAATCTTCCTTCCCTGTCATATCCTTTGTCAAACTCGAGGTAACTATGATTACATCTTCAGCCAGGGAACTCAGTTCCTTGATACCTAGATAGACCAACCTTCGCAGGACAACATCTCTAGATTGAAACAACTTGGTCATGGCAAAGAACGCTTCTGTCGCCTCCATTGTACCTAACTGTTCTCCTTGATTCAGTAGGTACAGAATTTTTGTGAGAATGTGAGCGCATTTCCTTGGATTAACCGGGGTATCATTGAAGGTGCGAGCTTCCTGTAGAACGGTCGTCTTCTCCAGGTTTTGGAAAGGGTTTCCTCCACCTATCGACACAAGGATCATGTAAGCAAACGTGCAATGAAATTCACCGTCCAAATATACATATATATATATCAGTTGCTGGAAAAGTACGTGTAGATTTGCAATTGAAAGTCGAGTTACGTGAAATAAAGGAATTCATCGAGGGAAAATTATCCTCCACAACGAACAGTCGCCTAAACCTGTTTACAAGGAACTGTCACAAGAACAATACCGATCTGTTTAGTCTCGCTTGAGAGTTTAAATTTATAATAATACGAATGGAACGATGTTTATTTATGATTACCATCTTCCTCTTCCTTCTTGTCGCGTTTAAACGCGTTCATTTCGTTAAACCACTGCCGAGAAACTGGAAAATAGGAGACACGAGACACGTCACCTCGACTCTTTCACATGGGAGCCATTGCGATGACCACCGCCATGTTGCAGCGGTGAAAAACGGAAACTTCAAACGTAGTTTCGACGTAATTGTTATCTACTGTCGATAAAATCGCACATCTTCTCAGATTATTGACCACGAACAAGATGTACGAATCACAGATCATAGACGAGGTATATAAATCTATCATGCAATGTGTTTTTTCATTCCACGCTTTCGGGATCGTAGAATCCCCTTATCATCCTATCGTACCGATTTGGACAGGCTTTGCACCGCAGCGCTACTGGAATTAACAGGAATTAAAATCAGAAAATTGTTTCATCTGCTTAGATCGACATGGTAGGATGTGACACGAAAATGGAAAGGAAGTCAAGACTCCTTAAACATGAAACACGAAATGTCAATGTTTGACCACGTTTGACTCATTGAATTAAATCCATTGATTAAGGATCTCAAATTTCGAAAAAATAAATCAAGAGAAATATTCAAAGAGAGGTCTCGCAATTTATTCGACTTATTGTTAGAGAAATAAAGTAAAAAGAGAAAACAAAAAATACAAGTAGTAACTTATACTATCTTTTACAATACAATTTTTCAAAACAGTTTGCAAATATCTCGCGTACCAACACGACAACCATAATTTTGAATACCACGCATTGAATCAACACGAAAAAAGATGTTACGAGTAGTAAAATCAATCAAAAACGAAACATCGTTTTCGTATCTTTTGTATCAACAGTTACACTTGTTTCTTGCCGGAGAAGGCTGAAAGCTTTCACGGTTCGACACGCTTTCCCCTGTTGCAGGTTCAAAATTCTTTGGCATCTGAAATAAACGTTAATCAGTTTAGCCTTCTGCCGCGCTTCATTACTTTCACTTTTCACCGCACGCACAGTTGATCAGCAATTTATCCATCAGAATTTAATGGCTCTCTTGTCTCTCTCCGTGTCGTTTCGCGACTCGTACAACTTCTTCAAGTCGGAGATCGCACTTCTCTTGCCATTCGATTCCGGAGGCTGACCTATCCTTTGCACTGCCGGCTTATCGCGGACGTCATCGTCCCTTTTAACGGAAACGTCTTCCAACGACGGTTTATCCTCGGACGATTTATCCATTTCCTTGCTCCATTTTGTCAGCCATTCGCTGGCCGCGGTCTGAAGAAGAAAATCGTTTTACTTTCATCTTTCTCTAAATAGAAGATAAGGAGAAACAGTTAACTAGATTTACTTTTTTATCGTCGTTTCCTGGCACGGCCACGGTATTCAACTTCTCCCCTGTCTTCCCCGATTTCTCCAATTCCTTCTGCAACTTGCGTTCCAGCTGGTACTTGGCCACCGCTTGAGCCAGCGGGCCGAGGTCTCCCTTCATCGCGGCGCTCAACATCGCCTGTTCGAAGGACAGAGAAATCATCGCGAGATTACGAATCATTACGATTGAAAGAGAGAAAAGGTACCCACGTCTCGGCGTCTCTTGGAGTCAGCATTGCCTACGGGCTTGGTCTCGGTTTGCGGGCCCAGCTCCAGCAGTATCTGAAAATCCGCGTGCTCGCCGAGCCGGAAGCCAACGCCTATCCTGGAGTCGGTACCTGTCGCCGAAATCAACGCAAGAAGAACACGAATTTTACGAATCTAACCGAATCTACGGCTCGTTTCGAACCGGTCGCGCGGAGGCGAAAGACGCGCGATCAGTGAAAGTGGCTCGCACGTCACGCGGAGAAACGTTTTCGACACTAAACTCGATGACGAGAGTTTGCGTCTCGAAAATGTCTGACACAATGGCAGTTCCGTTACCTTTCTTTATCGGCGGAATGTTCGAGTAGACTAAGGAAAGTATCGTGGGCAATTCCTCCGGAATAACGAGACACGTTGCGCCTGAAATATTTATATATTTATATAATTATTTATATAATTAATGATATTCTCCGATTTTCTCCTTGAATCGAATTGTTCAATGATAAATCTATATTCATCGACAATTTTTCTTATCTTCAATAATAAATCTATCGCAAGTTTTTTTCCTCTTTTTTTTTCCCTCTCTTTGGCAATGGATTATTTATCTCGATAGACCAGATCTTTATGCAAAGATCTCTTTTTAATAGCTAGTCGATTGGACTGTGGTCGAGGATCTTTGAGAAGAATTTCTGTCGGAAGTAGGCGAAGGACGGGATGCCTACGTTCGCAACTTACGTTCGTAAAGAAACAGCAGAATACACAACTTCACCAGGACGTCCTTCGTGCTCGGCATCGTTTCCTCAGAGAAACCTCTTGTCTTCACGTAACGCGTAACCCCTGTTCGAGCCGCCAGATATCGCCAACGATCTTCTGCAACTGAAAACTTCAATCGCCAGTCATCCTCTCTCGATTCTTACTCCCGAACTGTGCCCGACGGACTTTCTTTTGCAAACACACGTATATAAATAGACGCGTAATCGCGAAGTCTGTTAAAAACGAGGGTGCTTTTCCGACGACCGCGAAAACTGAACGTTTGGCTGGCTAGACGCGCTGGTCCGATGGTACTTACGTGAAAGTGAAATCTGAACGTTCGGGGCAACGCGACGTCGAGCCGGCCTACTCCAGCGGACGGCGGCAGAATGCAATCGCGTTTCCCGGCGACGCCGAGGTGCGAGAAAGAGCTCTCGAGAGAAGTGCTTGAGTGAAAGGAGAAGTCGCGTTGGATCGGGGATCGAGGTCACCGAATCTGAACCACCGGCGGTGGTGGATCGGTGATGAATTCTCTCTCTCTCTCTCTTCGTTTCCTCGTTGTCTCCCCACCAAAATTTGCCACCCTTCTCGAAATTGGCTAATTTGACCGTGACCAACCGATTAGGCAGCCAGTTGTACGTGTGAAAATCAAGTCGAAAAGAAAGAATTCGTTCGTTCGTTTTCAAGTGAATTTATCGAGTATACTTGATTTTTGAAAATTTTATTTTTATCTGGTTGTGACAGAAAAGAATAATTAGTAGGAAGTGATTCTATATGCAAAAATGAGTCGAAAAGAAAGAATGAAATTTGTTTATTAAAGCTTTCGTTTTCAAGAGAATCGAGTTTGAAAATTTATCGAGTATGTTTGATTTTTGAAAATTTCATTCTTATTTGGGTAATTCCGGACGTGGCAGGAAAAAAATAATTAACAGGAAGTGATTCTAACATAGATTTAAAAATGTATCGAGAAGAAAGAATAAAATTTGCTCGTGTCGAAGATTTTTCATTTTCGAGAAAAACGGGTTTGAAAATTTATCGAATTTGGTTAATTCTATACTGGACAGGCCCGAATAATTGACACATGGATATTCTACGTGCAAAAAGGGGTAAAAAGTGTAATTCAAAGGCATTTGAAACGGCTTTAAATTAATTCGCATCACGTGGCTGATATCGAATTCGAGGTCCGATTATCCGTTTGAGAATTTACCCGGAAAACCGAGGAAATTGCACGTTCGCTTGGTCGAACGACAAAAGTGAAACTACCGTCGTTCGGTGTTATTTTCAATGGCAATTGGAAATTGCGATTTCCTTCCTCGAAACCGTTTAACTATCGACTACCGAGCAACGATCAATTTGTAACTTTTATCGTCGTTTACCCTCGTCGTGTCGCAAAATTTCGATATTCTTTTAAAATAAAGTGTCGATGAGTTTTATGCAATCTGGTTGCACAATATACTAGCTGGTCGACGTATTTCATTCAAGAACAGTAAACGCAATCCTCACGTAATACTAAACAGGTTTTTAATTCACACTTATGGTTATTGGATTTTTTTCGTTTTCTTTGTAAGAAGGAATATATATACGTACACAACTCGTGGTTAAATCACTGGAAGATGATTCTGCAACTAAAAGTTTGTTCGTTTTCGAGAGAATCGAGCTTGAAAATTTATTAACCATACTTCATAATTCCATACCGCACAGGCGCGAATTAACGACTGATCGAATTTTTATAATTGTCAAAGGTTCATTTGGACGGAAAATAAACTTTGAATACGTTTATACGTGTATTTGATTAATTTTCAAAACTCGACTTGAATGAACCATAAATCGTGGGACACCCTATCTACGTACGTTTTTATACGCAAAGAAAAATGACAGTTCGGTCTACAGATACAACTTGTTAAATTTAAGTTGGCAATCGTGCACATAGGGGAAAAAATCGAGAATCCTTTTCAAAAACATAAAATTCGATGCTCGTCGTTAGCGTTACAAAGCGTTTTAAATCTTTTATCGAATACCTACGCTCGTGTAAGTCCATTATCATCAGGAGTAGTTTGTCGAAGAATGGACGATTTATTGTCAAAAGGCAACACCTACGATAATCGATCTATCAACGTTACATCCCATTATAATTATAATACCTCACAACATTACGCGCGAGTCGATTTATTAAATCAGCGGCGTTAAAATTAGAAATAGGAATTGAATTATAATCGCAGGATATTGCAATTGTTTATTCGAGTTTACCGAAGGACGCGCGAAAGGAAGGACGTTTTCTTGAAAAAAACGTGATGGCATTGTTTGTGGTCGGTCTATCAACGGTCCTGTTGATAGAGAACACGCGCGATAGCGCTCGCCTTATCAGTTTTAACCCACAGTTTCCTCGTCGAACGTTCAGGTTTGTCCGTGCACAACGCACTAGCGGCAAAATGTTCGTTGAGGAGCAAATTTTCTTACAAAATTACTAACGCGAAATCGCACCGGTGAGAATCGATCGAACAAGAGTGGTTCGTATACTTATAAATACAGTGCGTTTAATAAGAGCACCTCTCTCTGAAAAAAAAATATTCTTTTTGTGCCAAAAGTCACAGATCAAAAGTACACCTGAAATACAGGGCGGGCCAAAAGTTCTTTCCCACGTACCGTTTTTAATAAAACATCAAAATATAAGAAAAACTAAATTTTGTTAATTTTAAATTAAAATTAAACTAATTTTATTAATTATAAATTAAATTTCATAGGTATTCGATCGTCATTCGAACGGTTTTAGTCTCAAATCCGCGAATATCAAAAGTAATCCCAAACGTGCATTTTTATTGAACGTTTGACGAGTTCTCTGGACAATTTGATTTCCATGGACAGACCAGGCTCTTTCGACGGGACACCACTTCAAAAAAGAGGATTCGTCAATTTCATTGTAATGTCTCTTACGAGTCAAAAGTTATTCACAAATGTCGTGTGAATTCTCAATCCGGCCCACTGTGCGCCGCGGGAATACGTACGTACGTACGTACGTATGTAGGTAGAGGCGTCGAAGTTGGAGAGGGGCACACGTAGATAGCACGTTAGTTACTCGTTCCTCGTTCTATGCAACCGCGTACGTACGTTTGTCGTTCACCGGTAGTTGACGATTGCGCACCAAGTCCGCCGCTTTGGTTCGCGAAGGACGCGTATCCAATTAATTCGTCCTTTCGGGCTCGCCGAGTTTTCATCGATAACTCCTGTGAATGCCGCGCAGGTATATCCCGCGGCACAACCGTGAGAACCTCCTCTCGTCATGAGATCCTGCCCTGGCCGAGTGAGTATCGTCCTCCAAACACAAAAGACCAAACAAATTCCAGATTTTTTCGACAAAAAAAGTTCAATGAAGCGATAAACTTCTCGCGAAAAATATCACGCAAATCTCACCTTCGACAGAATGGACATATTATATTATTATTGTGATATTAATATTATAGAAGAAGAAAAAAACGCGAAAGATAACGTCCCCCATTAGCGAGCAGTATTTGGGTAAAAATTGAGACACGTGACTCGTTAATTCGGCCGGTATCAACCATATGCCATGTTCATAGTGCACGAGTGTTTTGTCCCGACTGATGGATGACGCGAGTGCGACGAATCAAAGGGGAACAGTTTGAAACAGTTCGGTGGTTTCGTTTGGCGAAGACTTGACGGCTTTATGGATCTCCCCTCCTCGAGCGAACAGAAACAAGTGTCTTGCGCGCGGATTAACGCGACTCATTTTTCCTGCCTCTTTTAACAACGAATTGCGCATTCGACAGGTGTATCGAACATGACGCGAAACGTGACCTATGGACGCCAGTAATTTTCTTGCTTTCCACGCGCCGATCGGCGACTCGTATTGGTTTCGCGAACGTGGTAATTACGATAACTCGAACGGCCGTCACCGAGTGAAATCAACCGTTAAAAACGATAAAATTAAGAAGCCAATTGGCAGCTCGCGTCGATCCAACCGTGACCCTCGGCGTCGTCGATCGTTTTTCAAACGTCTTTAAACTACACGAGTGATGTTAGTCGCACGCGAATAATATTGGAACCGTGAATGCGTTTCCAGTGAATGGTGCACGATGTCTTTTCTGGCCCGTGGGGCCGAGCTCTGATCATCGTGGTGGCAGCGTTGGCCGTCGTCGTCTTGTTGCTCGTGATCGCCTGTTTCCTCGTACCAGGATGCCTCGGATACAAATGCATCAGAAGACGAAGTAAGCTCTGCTCAGTTTGCGTATCGCGCGTCAGTTATTACGACAAACGCCGAACATCTGTTTCCATTATTAAGTTTCGATGACATCCGCCGAGTCTGTCAAAACAATTTAATTTATACTTATATTTGTTAGAAATTTTACAGACGTAAAACAGTGCATTTCTTAAAGATTCGAGTAACTTTTCGTAAAATATACGAATGTGTTACAAGTTTTTTTATTTTTTAAATTTCAATGTCTCTGATGGAGATTTTATGCTTTAATCGCCGGTAGTTGCAGCGTCAACGCCGTACAAAGAGAAATAAATTAAAAAGTTTTCGCTTTTTATATACTTGCTCGAAAAAAGCTTCTCTGAAAAAAAAAATTTTGTACAGATCGGTTTGTACACCTAAAATATCATACTTAATCAATAGCAATGTGTCCAATCTCTATCACTAGCAATTATTGCTTGGACGCGACGAGACGTGCTTTCCACCAACTCTATTGAAACCAGGTCGAATAATGTCTAGCATGGGCCTGTGAAAATCGGTCATGATTGGACTAACGTCTTCATTAACGAATCTCATTTTCTGGCATGGTATCCTGTCAAACGAACCTAGCCTGTCCATCTGGAGATCCAATTGTTCAGAGACTTGTCCAATAAAAGTACACGTTTGGGACTGCTTGGATATTTCGCGGATTTTGGAACTGTTAGCGCAAGAATATTAAACATTCTTGCTCTCTGAATCATGGTCTAGTTTATATTTCCGTTGGACATTCTTTCGAACGTTTCTCTTCAATGTTTACTGGATCAGGGCTCAAAAACATCGCGTAGGTCAAGAATATCGCTAACCCGCGTGCCTGTTGTGTTTAGTGTCCTCTAGAAACGGTTGGCATCGATCGTTTTATCGATGCTTTAATTTCACCGTTTTTAGATGACCTACAGCAGAGCAATTAAACGCCTCGTCCTCTGAATCTGATTGGCTAGATCGAACTAGCCCGTTCTAACGGAAACAGGCCGCGCTTGAGAAACGTTACACTCTCAATCGTTGCAATTTTCATCAGTCGTTTTCACAGAAACGGTCTAATTTCCTCGAAGTCAGAAATCGTTACAATTTACACGCCGTACAGAGACATTGCAATATTATTCATCGAGCACGAATCAGAAACGATTATAATTTTCAACGAAGAAGAATCTCTATGATTCAACAAGTAATCAATACGTAAAGAATTTGTACAGTTTTTCGCGAAATAAAGTAGTCTAATTTACAAGTTAAAGTTTCGCTTAGAGTTAGACAAGATAAGTTCACGATCTATTGCCGTGAATTAAACACACGTGTCGATATTCAGAAGCCACACTCGACGATACAGCCAGTATAGCCACGAGTAAGTCGCAACAGGGACTTTGCGCCTCTTTGCGAACAATAGAGACGCTCGGATGACGATCAAATTGTACGAAAGAGGACTTTTAACGTCTGTGAAACACTGGTTTGATGAAGAAACTTCAGGATACTTTAGGAAGATAACGATCTCAAGCATCGAAGCCGCGTTTTCACGCGGTGGAAAAGGGAAACCGGTATCAGCGTGTTGAATTGGCCATCTCAGTCCTGCGATGCCGATCCAGTTGAAAATATTTGGTCAATTGTAAAGCATAGACTGTGAGGGACGCGTTCCTTAACAACGGAAAACCTGAGTCGTCGAATTCGAGAAATATGGAGATCTTTCGCCTGTTTCGTACGTTGAAAAGTTAGTAGAAAGCAATAATCGGTAATAGTGGACATTAGACACACTGTTAATTGAGCGTGTAATAGTAGAGTTAGCCAAAAATCACTTCCTACGAAAATAAATGTGTAATTTTAAATTTAATGTTGATGTTTTATTAAAAAAAAAAAACATGTGGGAAGAAACTTTTGGAGCACCCTGTTTTAAGTGTAGTAAGTGCTTTCGATCTGTGCAAGATTTTTTTACAAAAAGAATTTCTTTTTTCAGAGAAATGACCACACTCTTACTGTACGCACTGTACCATTGAAACGTAGATCCGCTCGAGTGATGCTCGAACGAATTGTATTCTCGGGTGGACGGTTAATTTCACCGTTCATATGATGTGCGTGACGCGCGAGGTGTTCCGTTTTATTGGCTGTCGAAACTTGCGGCAAGGCGGCTCGTGTCAATGCTTTGTGTTGATTAAACGCGGAGGCGTCTGGCAACTAAGCTAGGCTAATAGCGTTTAATTTTCTCGACACGTTTGCGAGCCCTGCTTCCGCGCACACGTGCCTGCTGTACATATATACACGAAACGCCTCGTCGGGAAAACAAATCGTACGATACGCCTCGCTCTTGATAGTTTTCAAAGCAAAAGAGGTGGTTTGCCGGATACTCGCGTTTGTCCACTCGCGGAACGAGCTCGACGCGTTTCAATTACTACGTATGTGGGACACAGAGATTCCGCGCTTACGTAAAAATTGAAATGACAAGTGCCCCTGCGACGACTAGTCACGAGACTTTCAGATCGTCTTTTATCGTTGTTTTGCAATGTTTGTTCGATCTAAGCTGACATCACGGCCCAATTTTGAGCCCAAAATTGTTCAGACTTATGTCTAAAGAAAGGCGGTACCTCTTCGTCGGAAACGCGAGAAACTTCGTGCAACAAACGAGCGTGGTGTCTCTTCTGAAAAGAAGGAAGCTTAAATTCCTGCGTCGTGAATCGTCGTACATACGTATATACGTGGTGATACGTTACGCCATTGTTCGCGCAGTTATATTTATACACACATGCAAACAGCAGTTTCCTTCGTTTCCTCCGCGATGTTACGTAATTACGTGTGTCATCCTGTAAACTGGCTGCACCGCTAGGAAAACGCCTGCCCGCGCAGCACAACAGAGAGTTTTATAAATCCTTCTCGATGTCATCTGTAGATTAATGTTGCATTACAATTTATGCATTAATCGTCGTGGTAACAAAAAATTTACGACCAACTTCTTCATTCCGACAACTTTTTCTTCGCACACGCTTGCTTATCTATCACACACACCTAAGCACAGGATGGTCACTGAAAACCTAAAGAGTTTGAAAAAGTCATAACTTGTAAATAGTAAAAAATCATAAATAACGGTCATTTGAGAGATGTTGTTTTTCACACATAATACTGCAAAAAAATCCATTAATTATATTTCCAAATAAAATGATAAAAAATTAAACAAACATGTGTTTGTAAAAATTATTTTTACTTTATATCATTCGGTCTTTCAGTGACCACCCTGTACATACACATTTGATACACACCTTGTTCCGTTCAGAATGCGACGTTTGAATTTTCGAGGCTTGATCGTTATAGACATACGTTAGATCCGTTAACCAAAGAGCGTAAATAATTAACGCTCGTTGTTAGAGACATCGTGGCTGTTCGCAAATTGCGTAATCAAAGAACGATTCTTTGCAGAGGGAGAGGCGAAAAGTGTGCCGACGTTGCGCGTCAAGAGCAAACAGAATGAGAACGTCAAGTTGAACGATGTCAGCTACAGATCGTGGAGATTGGGCAGCCTGTACGAGGGCAGCAGCAACGGTAGTATCGTTTAACAATTACGTTCGTTTTTGTTACACCGTCTGTCGATCAATCGTTATCCCCCCTCGTTTTTGCCTCGTTTCACGTTTTGTCTTGATTGAATATTGCACAGGCACGATCGACGAGGACGCAAGCCCGATCGAGGGGAATTCTTGGAATTCCAACAACGTTCATTTCGGTTGCACCGATACCTCGTCCACCCTGGTAAGCTCCGTTGCTTCAATTACACGTAGATGGCGCTCCCCCGTTAATTCATCAGCGCGTGATGTTGCAGAATTTGGTAGAGAGAGGAACAGCAGACAAGCAGAAACAAAAGGACAAGAAACAATGGGATTTCCCGACGGAACTGACGATAAGCTTGCAGTACCTGCCGCCGTGTGACGAGACTATCACCGGGAAGCTCGTTATCGGTATCGAGGTATTAAGTAAACCCCTGTTTTACGTCTACTTTCTCGAATATAACGGAGACTTAGTCATTAGTCTTGTGGGGGTTAACGTTCGTTTCTCGATTTTTCGTTCGATAACGTAGAACTCTGTAACCTACATGTTTTAAACAAACAACGACTCTGTGTCACGATGCAGCGTAACGCGTCAACAGAAATTATGCACTGTTTACCAACATTTACTTGGTACAGTGTGAACGTGAACGCCATTTCTCTGAAGAAAATATTCATCACGAAGCATAGATTGCTTTAGAAGGGACACGTGTTTTAACAATGGAAATTCTAAGTCGTAGAATTCGAGAAATATCGAAATCTTTGCCTGTCTTGTATGCTGAAAGAGATTGTTAATCACACACTGTTAACCGAGCACGTAATTGTATTTTAGATGAATTTTCGATCTGTGCAAGATTCATTTTTTACAAAAGGAATATTTTTTTCAGAAAAATGACATCCACGTTCTTATTAAACTCACTATAGTATTGCATGATTAGTTACTTTCTAAACCAGAAATAAAAACTCGATATTGTGCAGGCGTTATCCGGTCTTCCGCCGAAGCAATACAACTGCACCTTAGAGCCGTACGTGGCTCTAAACATAACGAAACAATCGTGGAGCCACAGGAAACGGGAGAAGTTACACAGTTTTCGAACGAGGTGTGTCAGGCATACCGCGAGTCCCGTTTTTAAGGAGACGTTCGTCGTGGCGAACGTGAAGCCTCACGAAGTTAAGGTAAACACGTACGTTTTTATTTGCATCGTGCGTTCGTGCGTGTATTTAACTCAAGGTTGGGAAACACGTCACTCGTGAAACGCATCTACCGCGAAGCTCTACCTTCGAGAGCCATTATTTCCCCGTAAAAAGGAAATGAACGTTCGAGTCAACGTTTGGCTTGAAATTTTCTAAAAAGAAAACACGAACGATAAAAATCTCTGACGTGTTTTCCGAAAAATTTGCTTTACGCATACCTGTTGGAATGTGTATTTTTCTTTCTAGGAATGGATTCTCGACTTTGCGGCGTACGATCGCGACAGATACGCCAACGACACGGAATTGAGCTCATTCAAGGTGCCGCTAAAAGAGGCAAGGCACGTTCTACAAAGCCCGGAAATTCATATGTTCAACTTCAGAATGAAGCCGTCCAATTTGGTACTGTCGTAAAACATTTAAAATACGTTATAAATAAATAAAGATTTCGACTGAACCATATGAAATTTTTTATTTCACGTTACAGGAGTTTGGGAATATTTTATTAGCCGTAAGTTATTTACCGACAGCACAGAGACTGACTATAAACGTGATGAAAGTGCGCGACGTCAAGTGTACGCCAACAGTGTCGAATTTAAAGGACTTTAGTAAGCGTCGTGCTTCTCTTACGCTTATCTTTTTACGTTATTCATTATTGCCCGTTGCTTTCAGGTTTTTATGTCAGGATACTGATGCTCCATGGCAGAACAGGGCAGCGACTGAAAAAGAAGAAGACGAAATTTGTCGCCGCGAGCTCGCAGCCGGAATTTAACGAGACCTTGACGTTTGACGTGTCGTTCAATCAATTGGACATAGTGCAGTTCCTCGCGATACTGTGCAGCAGAGTGCGTATATATTCCGACGACAATTTACAAACATGGAACGAGCGAAATCTCGTGACTGGGAAATATTTTAGGCCGCGCCTGTCGAGGTTGCTGCGAGCAGCATAGAGCATCCGAGTGACAGCGAGGATTCGGTGACGTCGGCCCAAAAATGGAAAGACATTTCTATCGGCAAAGTGGCGCTTGGCAAGGGAGTCAGAGGCTCGACAGAAAGGTTACATTGGTTCTCTGTACTTCAGAATCCTAGGAAGCTAGTTACCGTGTGGCACGTGTTGAAGTAACCAGTGAACATTGCTTGTGCCCCAAGTGCTGAACGAGAATAACAAGGAACTATACAAGGTGGATAATCCAACGTTATTGCTCAAATTTTCTGACGCCTTCGGTGACATTGCTGCATTGAAAGAAATTTGACAAGGATAAACAGAAATATTTATCTTCAAATAGAATTTAACGAAGGAAATAGAACGTATCGCATAGTATTATTGCTAAAAATTTAGATAGAATAAATATTTCTATATGTAAATGTTTCTTCCAGATCGAAGACAAAGAACGACAATTGCGTTAGGTAGTGTTAAGGGTTGAACAGTGCCATACAGTACTTATTGTTAGACGATTAAAGTTTCCGAGGATACAAATTTATGCCGAAAAGTAAGACCGTCAGTTCGATCGGTTTACTCAAAAGTACCTGAGTTACGAATCTTTCATTTCTTTTCTTTCTTCTTTTTCTTGGAAGTGTAAATTCTCAACGTTCAACATCACGCTTATGCCAAAATATGCACAAATATATTAATTTTTAACAAGTTTTCATAGTTATAGAATATTTTGGGCAATAACGTTGTAATATGTATTTCTATATGTATTTTATAATTTAACGATGCACATGTACGTGTGAAAGCGCAACCAAAGATCATCAAGATTGTAAATGTTATAAATATTTGTGGTATTTTATCAATGTATCGATCTTATTTAAAATGTGACGAAATAAATAATACACATTATATCGTTAACCATTACACGTTATATCACGTTTTCTGTAACTATTGATCAAACCCACAATTGTGCTAGTTGAATTGCACCCTAACTCCTATTAGAGTAATTAATAATTTCATGACTTTTAGATTTTTGTTCTTTTATAATCCTCATTAATTTAAGGCAATAAATACTGTAATTTCTATATTCTTTGCAAACTGAAACTATACTTGCACTATGTTTGTTGAACATATACTAAATGCTAATTTATAAGTCTGTGACACATAATGCTAATTTATTATTTATTAGAAGATAATTATGTTACAGTCAAAAATTAAATTAGTCGTCTCTTAAGAGACAGTCATGCAAATGAGAAGGCGTACACATTCAATTCAATAAATAAAATAATTTTCAGTGCAGATGTAACATTATTCATATTTTCTGATTTTAATTCCCATTACTGGTGGCGCTGCGATGCAAAACCTGTTTAAATCGATATGGTAGGATGTGATGAAAATGACATGGGGGTTAGGTGACCAAAACATGGAACACGAAAAAGCATTGGGTGTGTAGTCTATTCTAGTTAGTCAATAATTGTAGATTAAGCTTTGATTGCGTTAGACTTGATTATGTTCGATGCCTCTGAACTTCAATATCCATTGATGCTTTTGCTTCTCAAACTCTTTTCAGCAATGTGAGCGTTTGAACAAAGTTTACAATTTTACTTCTAATACTTTTTACATATTCACTTTTAGCACCTTTCTAAATATTAGATAATGTTTAAACAATTAGAATTTTAAAATTCAGTTTTAAAGATTGTACGATGTATATTTAACGAAGACTCAATTGCTAATAAGGTTCAGTCTCGGTATCGGTGAAAGGTCAACTTCATCTTTTGGCCGTCAATTATGTGTAACATTAAAAATCTTCGTTAATACTTCGAAATACAATTTTTTTTATTACAGTAATTAATAATATTCAACAGTAATTGATAATATTCAATTTTTTGTTGTTTTACGGTCCCTATTAATTTAAGGCAACAATAAATATGGAAATGTAACTGCACGATTAATTTTTAAGTTATAACTCTGTTGACATATACATATAATATATTTTTTGCAATTCTACAGAACTCTGACCAAAGCGTCTTTTTTCAATCTCGATAGGAAGTGAAAGGTGAAAAACGTGGCAGTGTTTGAAATGTGGCGGGAAAGCAAGCGCTGCGAGGTTGCGGCGACGTTGACAGAGGTCGACGGTGTCGTTCCTCTGTGGTCGGTCTCGTAGCAACGTTGAGGAGAGCTGCCCGGCCAGTGCAGTGCGAGCTTCAGTCTGTTTTGTGACTTGTGAGTGTGCTTGTGTTCGTCCATATCGTGTTCACATTATCCGATTATCCGTTTATTCGTCGCGAGTTGTTTATTTTGCATTGCCTGGGAGAAGTGCGTCGCGTGCAAAAAGGTGAACGTTC
>KQ435759.1:27299-54800 GCA_001276565.1 Melipona quadrifasciata | reverse complement strand
CAAAACACTATATATTTTTAACATTCCAAATATTGCAAATATTATTAATGTCAAAATTCGACGCGCGTGTTCAATCTCGCTCGTCACTGTCACGCGTGTAAAATCGGAAAAGATGTCCCATAAAAAAAGCTAACGATCGGACGGCGTATGAGTGAAAAAAGAACGGATAGTCGTTGGAAAATAAATCGCGGCCGGATTCCGAGAAACAAAGGGGACGAAATTCCAGGGCGAGAAGAAAGACCAGCTTTCTTCTCGCGACTCCTGATCGATCGATTTTTTCTGCAATTAGAAATCTCGCGTTTATCCTTATGGAGCGAGCGACGTTGCATACGCGCGCGCCCATATGCGACAATACGCTCTCCGTGTTAATGAAAAACTCTCGAGGAAAAAGACACGTTCCACTGCTCCCTTATATCGTGATGGAGCCAGCAACTGCGCAGTCAACTCGCTCGCGACCGCCAGCTGTTTCGCGGATACTCGCTTCTACTCCCGTAGAAGGCGATCTAGCCGGTCGTTTGAACTTTTTCCCTTCGGCACCAGTCGGTTCTTGGCTTTTTCCAAGTTTTGTTTTGTTGCGTTCGCGCGTAACGTCGTTCGTTGCTTGTTCTCTTTCTTCCAACGCGTTGGTCACCCGTGACCGGAAATTGTGTTTCCACGGTGGTCGTCGGTGATTGAAATGGGAATGCCTCAAATGTTTGGAATAATTACAGTACATTAAAAGAAATTTGGAAAATTAAAAAATTTGCGACGTCGTAGCCGACTGGACGATTTTACGAAATAAAAGAGTGCACTTACTCGACGATTAAAGATTTTTATTAATGTCACTGTATAGTCTCTTGTTTCTCAGTCGAAGAAAACTGTATGTTTTTGAATTCTTTATATTAGAAAAGAACTTGAACTTATTCATCCTTTCAATTTCAAAATTTAATTTATTCTGCCGTAATTGTACAGTGTTAAAGCAGCGGATATAAATTCGGTTGTTACATTGTTTTGCCTGTCAGAAGTATACATCGCGAAAAATTTCGCCACAGCTAAGAGATTAAAATATTATACCCTTGGAATAACGTGGAGCATCACAATTAATTAAGATTTGGCAATCTTCGCTTGTAGCGCCAATAGAGATGTTTCAGCGTGAATTTCGATACGCTCGGATCGATTGGGTTTCAAGTTTTCAATTATCTGATATGAATATTACGAACGTTCGTGTATATCGAATATCGCGAGGAAAGAAATTTACCTCGATTTCGCAGTGGCAAAGAACGTTTCGTTTCGTATCGTTCGAATCGATGTTGCAAAGAAGTAAAAAGCGAGGTGGCAGATGTTTGGCGTGTTTCGCCGAAGAAACAATGAGGGACGTTCGACCGGAAGAAACGGGAAAGCCCGAGAGTTCTTTCATTGCGCGATGAGTCGTCGATGCGTGAAGCGACATGCAAAAATTTCTGCGCTTCGCCTCGCTCTCTTTCCGCGCATCCACTCGCGATTCTTTCGCAAGCCAGTGTGACGTGCGATGTAACAATGATTTAACTTTACAATAACGCGCTATTAATAAAAAATATTCCAAGTTTTGTTAATAACGGCGTTATTAATGAAGAATATTTCAACTCGGAGGTAGCGAACTGGCTGCCCATGCCCCCACTTTTTCGCTCGGTAGAGTCATCCCCTCCATTGCGTCAATCTCTCCGCTTTAGCTTTGACTTACAATTGCTGTTACCTACGCATGAATTTTTTTGTTTTTTTTTGCCAGTTCTGATCGCGAAAATCCTTGCACCACTATTTTTACAAAAATGACTTCATCGAAATCTCGAATTTGACGTTCTCGTATTTGAACACATACTTCTGGAAATCATCCCGTTACTTGATTTACGTCCCGTTACTATCATCCCGTTACGATATTTCTGGTACACACTTGGTTTGTGACGTGGCAATTATTATTTTTTAGAAGAGACTCCTCGCAGTTGAAATTTATGGGAGGCCTGGTTGTAAATTCTGTAAGACAATTTGATAATAAATGTTGTGTAATTATTAATTATGCTACAAACGATTACGTATGTATCGTCGGTGGTGGACAGTGAAACCTGCGCGATACGCAACCTATAAACGATGAGAAAAATATACCATCGTTAAAGTGTTAAGTCAAACTCTAACTTAACAATGACAGCCCTACGTGTTATTAATATTTTAAGATATTCTAAATTAAAGGTTACGAACTGGCTTTTAACTTAACAATATAGTTATTAATAAAGAATATTCTAAAAAGAATATTTCAAAGGTGGCGAACTGGCGGTTCGTGTGCCCCCACTTTTTCGCTCGATAGAGCCATCCCCTCCACTGCATCGATCTCTCCGTTTTATCTTTGACTTACATAGCTGAATCTAGGGAATATCTGCTTATACATGGCCCGTTGCAGCGAGAAAGAATGCATCGAGAGAAAACTATGTTCTACTAAATTTCCATGATGGGGGAACCGGCAAACTGTGACTAAGCAGCTCTTGGCGGGAAGGAAATATGTACATTGTACACACGATATCGGATTAAGAACTCGACTTTTCGCTTCTCGCTTCTCGAGAGCGATGCTAGCACTATTCGCCCTTCTCCCAGACCAGACAGCGAACGACCGGCATCTTTCTTCCGGTTCTCGTTCGCGGAAAAAGCGGCGAAAGTGTTCCTCTCGTTGCAACTAACTCGAAGAAGAAACGGGCCCTCGATTAGGAAGAAGAGAAACTCGGTGTATGTTGTTTGAAACAATAGCTGGTTCGGATAATTCGGAAGTAAACGGTTCACAGTTGGTGATTCGAGGGGCGAAGAAACGACGGGTATTTAACCGCTGCGTGAAAAATTCGTTTTGCTTCACGCTCAACTCGTGCACCTTTGCCGATAGATTTTTGCTTGAAGAATTCTTTTTTTTTTTTTCGTTACAGGAGCGTAACTGAACATGTAATGACGAAAAATTGTCGTAACTTCGTAAAAGAACGTCAGTATTATTACATTACAGTCATCGGTGCTAATGGCCGTCAGACAGTAACTCTACGACGAAAAAAATATTTTTTGCCTAACTCGAGTGGTATTGAAAGGCCAACCAATGGTATTGGTAGGATTCAAGGTCATTGATACAATATATACATACTTTTTTATTCTATCGCGTAGCTGATGAAAAAGATACATTCAAACGTGCAGAGAATATGATTTTGAAAGTTTAAGTTCTACTAGCGAAGCGGAGGGATGGGGACAAGGAAAGAAACAGGAAAGGGAGCCGCGGAATCGCGCGGTACATAGCATCCGAGGGTTCACCGTGTACGCGCGCGTGTAAACAGACCGCGCGCGTATATTTTTAGCGTGACTCCGTGTCAGATTTCCCGTATATACTCTGTAATGATACACTGTAAACTGGATGGCGCGTAGGCTAACCACCAGGGGTAGATGGATGGATGGATAAATGGTGGTTGCCATGCCTACGTTTCCCTCGACTCCCGGCTTCTACTCTGTCTCTGTTCTTCCTCGTCTGTCCGTCTGTCCGTGACACACGTCGTTCGATAGCTCTCCCTTCGACTCCTCCGCACGCGACATTATTATCATTTATGGTTTCTTCTCTAATTTTGCTTAGCTCGCCAAATTAAACTTGCTTAGCTCTAGAAGCTCTTGCTGAAGTCGAGTCGAAAGAAGATTCAGTGTTTGAAGTGACACAGCAATGTCACCGCGCCTCTCTCGCGTGTCTCGAGTCGTTGAATTTCTTCTCTCTCTCTTACGTTTTTTACTATCGTTCTCGAGTGTTCAGTCGTGAAAAACGATTGCGAATTCGGAACAAAGAAAAGACGAAGGCTTTGGTCAAGGAATAAGGGTAAGACGCGTTATACAGAGTGATTCATGTAACTTGCACACCTGAAATCACTTTTTAATTATGAAAAATTGTTTAATACAAAAAGTTGTATGGTTTTAAGCGAGGCATATTAATTTTTTGGGACATGGCATATCGAATTTCCTCTCTCTCTAGTTAGATAATCGTGCTATTCGATTAAAATCACCTCCACAGCTTAACCTCTTAGCTGTGCTACTGCTTTTAAAAGTCGTTAGCTGTTGTAAAATTGAATTAAATTATAAGGAAATAACACTGATTTTTTTTTTAACGATAATTTTATCGTTTAACTTAATTAATATTAAGTCGAATCTTGTCGCGTAAGATAGCGATCATAACAAGAAAATATTTAGAAATGATGTAAAAAGGACTAGTCAAATCTAGTAACTTACTAGGTTAGTAAGAACTAGTTAAATCTAGTAACTAATCCCAAAATATTCTAAAATGTCTGAAATTTGGAAACCATGTGAAAAGGACTAGTCAAATCTAATAACTAATCCCAAATATTCTAATTGTCCAAAATTCTGAAATGTCTGAAATTTGTAAACATGCTTTATTTCCTGCAAGAAATTCAATTTAAGTATAAATTGTAATTACTTTTCTCGCATGACGAATGTATACGCGTCATTACAAAAAAAAAGTTGCCATTTCTTCACGACGAATATACTCGTCATTCACAACTGAGGTTAATATGTCCTCCGAAAGTTCATCTCCCGAAAATTCCGCGTCCGAATTAGTCTCTCCATACACACGTTCCACGTGCCTTAGTCGATTGTTATTTCACGCGTACGTATATGTCTCACGATCAGTGCGCAGATCTCCGAGCAGTAGCAAATGTTACCGTTTCGATTTTTACTAGGCTCACTCATGGTTAGTTTCGACCCTGGTAAACTGTCGACGGTTTATAGGTTCGAGGCCTGTGCGTAATCCTGCGCTCGTATCTCGAATGTTTGTGGATTCATTTCGTGAGACGCAGCTTCGCATCGACTTTGACCGAAAATAGCTGACGCATCGAGGTACACCGATGGTGCAAAACTGAACACAACACGTGTGGGATTTTTAACATTAATAATAGTTTGTCGTTGTCGAGTGTTTGCACGTAGGACGTAAAAGAAGCAAAATATGTACTGTGTTTCGTAGGCTGTTTTGGTTGCATTTGGTTTATTTGCCACTATTCTGGCAAATATAAATTGTTGTCGTTGGAACACAAATAACTTAACCTGAAATTGTCGATACTTTAAACTGTTGTAACTTCGTCAAAAAAAAGATCATATAACAATCTATTTGGTCCAATTTTAAAACGCAAAGCTGTTTTCATTACTTTGAATTTGTTTTTTTTTTTTTCTTTTTTCAATATGTTAGTGCCATATAGCAAATGAAGAATTGTTCTTTTCTTTAAAAAAGAATTGTAAAAGCATTAAAAAATTTTATTTATGATTGAATCCATCACGGTCTTGAAAATTAAAGTTTCCCATTTTGTTGTACAACAATTTTTTTTTTTTTTTTTTTTTTTTTTGATCATTTTATTGAAGGAAAATTCAAAAAATCCCAACGTTTCATCCAACCTTAATATTCAGAGTTTAATAAAATTTCAAAGAAAAAGAAATCGTACAGCAAATTTTTGGTCAATTATTTTAAAGTACTATGTATAATCGTTCGCGATTGAACATCCATAATTCGTTTTAGATTGAACCGTATGACGTGTAAGCGCAACTGGATTTTTTTTTCATGCACATAAACGCACGATGTGCTTTCACGTATTCGTCGAACGTTACTAGTCAAAGCTGGATCGGATTGAAAATCGAAACGCAAACTCGCGTAGAGGGAGAGAATCTGGTCGGTTAAACTCCGGGGCTTTCGTTACGTATGAAGACAGATCGGTGGCTGGTGCTATTTCGAGGGAAGGCTGGACGGGTCATCGCGAGTAAAAAAGAGTGACGTTAATTAAAGGCTCGACGTAAATCACGGTGAACGCCGAAACGCTTTTCTTCGTGCCACTACGACGCTGTACACCTTTCAGAGGTGACTAGTAGTACGTATTCTCGTTAGAGTCTAGTACCTTTACCCGGGACACGTGAGATATATCCCGAGTATCCACGAGTTATTCGAGTAGAGGAAAATTACCCGGGTGCCTCGTGAGAAATCCGAGTACTCGGCTATCTTACGAGATAATTGAGGTTGGAATTATTACTACTCGACTCGTCGGATGTTCAGACACTCGATATTGTTTTATCCGATATTTCGAATAATTTGTGTCTTTGCGACAAATTACAATTTATGGCGGAAAAAAAATATCCAAGATTGGTAGAACTTGCTAAAATATATTTGTATACACCGGCAATAACTGTCAAGTTTTGGAAGAGAGTTTTCCACAATTGGAAATATTGTTGGTTCAAGATGGACGAGTAACCTAACCTAAACGTACTATTGGAAAATGCAGACTTATTAGTAGTCTATACAGTTTATACAAAGATATCTGATTTAAAATAATTGCTTCTTTGTTTTATTATTTATCGCTAAAATGAAAATTTTATTGTAGACATCCGAGTAATACATATTCAATTATCTTATGTGCCAGAGTACTTCATGAGATACCTGGCTATCTTACGAAATAATTCAGGTTAGAGTTTTGAGTAATATTATTTGTTTTTGTGACATATATGTATGTAGTTTCGTCTATAACGCCGCGCAGAGTAGTTTCATATAATAATTGTGACAATTTGTAGGAGTGATAATTGCAACAAAATGATTAATAACATCAACTAAACATTCATTTTGATTTGAATCAAATCAAAAATATTTTCTGCATGAAATTTAATTTTTTAAAATACTTTTTCAATGAGATTTATTCTTGAAAAGTGTGGCAGTAGAAATAATAAAGTGCGTTACTTTATTTTTTTGACTCACCCGCGAAATGAATTTAACTTGTAAAAAAGTGAATATAATCTACAAAATTTAATCTGTACGGTACTAGTCTTTGGACAAATTTTGGCAGATTGATTAAAAAAAAAAAAATCGTCCTCTCTTTTACAAAACTATCGAAGCAAAGAGATTTCGTTCAGAACAAAAAAAAAAAAAGAAAAAAAAAGGAAATCGGCAAGATCCGTTGGATGGTTAGGTTTTGAGACACCCTGTGCGCGCGAGCACGTGTAGCGAGCAAATGGTGTTATTTAACGCCGCAGCTATTTCCAGGTGCGTACGTCGTCGGTGTGTCGAGTGCTACTCACCGAGCAACTACGACGCCACTCGTAGCCAGGCCTTTATAACGCTTAATCTCCTTTCACCTAGTCCGTCGAAACGAGTAATTTTTAGTGGCACTCCTTTTACTGCCATTTTCGACTCCTGTTTAGCGTAGTCGCACACGGGCGTTTTCTGTTTAATCTCCGTGCATCTAGAGCGAAACCGCCGGTTCACGGCGCTCTGCTTGGTCGAACTTTTTTTTCCCGGTTTCAGAGGACGCGCAGCTACGAGGCGTGTACACTGGACCCACGAAAGTATTCGAAACGTGATATACTTACAATAGAAATGAACACAGAATCTTCAGGATAATAGATGGTTTTTAATTTCTATATGTATGATATATGGCATACGTATGAAGATTGATTAATTAATACTATAACGATCAGAAGCCTATTACCAGCTCTTTTCTGCCAGTGCTTATCAATCAGGAGTATATTTATTTTTTGCAAATTTAAAGGTGACGAATAGTTATTTAATATATCAAATATTTACAAGAAGAATATCCAGATTTGATAGCAGTGATTTCCAATCTTTTCTTTGATCATTGCTCACTTAAGCATCTCTAAAATCCTGATGTCAGACGTTATTCTCATTATTCCAAAAGTGAATTTTTGTCGTGGAGGAAGCCTCATTATACAGGAAGGTCATTAACTTGATCTATACAAGCTTCCAAAGAACATGATATCCGCGGAGGAAAAAAATTAGGAAGTTAAATTTTCATTTCAAAGAAATGCAAAAGATCCATTATTAATAACTCATTATTAATAAATTATTCTCGAATTGCCTCTCTAGAGAAGCAAATTCACAAAGTATAAACTTGTAAACATAGTACTGGTGGTAAGTAAAGACAATGTAGACTGTTTCAAGCGATATCACTCTCTAAAAAAATATTAGAAATTTACCTAGTTGAAGAAAATCATTATATTTAATATGATTACATTGACATTACAATGTGCTAAATTTAACGTATTTTATAAATAATTGTTCAAAAATGGTTCCGCACAAAGTAAATATTACGTGATAGTAATATTGTGAAAATTGAAAATGTTATTAAATTTCATTATCGTATAATAAGAGAAAGCAGAACGATACACTCTCACGGATATTGATTCAAAAGTATATAGAGATGCTCACGTTCTCACGCGATAGCCGAAACCAAGCCGGTTTTTAGTGCGTGATAAAATCACGAGCGATCGGTGAAGTGTTAATTTCATTAAGATCGGACAATATATAGTCCGAGATAGAATAATTTTGTTACAACTGCTACAAAATCATGGGTTCAGTGTGACATATGAAATCTTGGGCCAGTAAGCTTTTGGTAATTTTTCAATTTTGATCTTTCGTAACGTAAGTAATCGTAACGACGAAATGCCGAAGGATACTTCAAGGTCATTGACACAAGACCACTCGAACAACAAGTCTCGCCATTCCTTCATCGAATTTGTCTACGTTACGTCCCAAGTAGGATCATTGCTTCGTGGTAGCGTAATTGACGTGTTAGACGAAACGAAATAGCGTTAACTGGACACGCGGACGCAACAAAAAGGACAAAAAGGCAATTGGTGGCCGTCAAACGACGCGTGCGACCTCTCCAAACAACTCGAGTGAATCGAAGTACTGTTTTCTTGCAGTGTTTGATTTACAGTAAGCGTTGTCACGTTGTAAGGATATAATTAAAATTAATTACATATACATTATACATTATATTATAAAAAACTGCACGACTTGTACCTCAGTACAATTCGTCTCACTGAAAGGCCCAGAAGCAACTGTTCTGACTAGGAAATGAAGATGACTTTTTTTTGCCATAAAATTTTATTGATATGGAAACATTTTAATCGATACAAAACAAATTACAGACGCGATCGCTCACAGTAGACAACGCCACTCCTACTCGAGGTCTACCCCACGCCCCTCACGAATCACGTAACCAATCAAATCAACCAATCGCTAATTTTCGTTGCATTAGCGTTGCACCTGAAGAGGCCCGATTTTCTGGGTTATCCCCGCTAAAATCACTCTCAGCGATAAAATCAATACAATTAAAGTAGAATAAAAGTTTTAAGAAAGAAATTTAATTAAAGTATAATTAAAAAATTGTTCCGCAATATTGTACTTACTGTGCTCTACAATTTTGTGGAATCTTCCACTCGGTAATTCATTGGTGCGAGAATGCTGCAATACCGACTGTGTCAAAATCCTTTTTGTCGCGCTTACATAACCTCTCTGATTTCTATTTTTTGGTACCTTAGGGCGACTCCTATATACGTGACGAATCCCTAACGATATTATTCGATCGAAAGCATTCACGATGCTTTAAATGTCAGATAAATCACGACAGGGTCACGCTGTTCGATAAAAAGCGTTCCTGCATCCGTGAATTTGGTTTTAATTACGCGCGTCTAATTGCGTAATTCTTTCGCTACTCGCGGATCGCGTTTCGTTCGATCGAATCGTGTCGTGTTCTTCCTCGTCGTAAAACGACGAAGCCCTTTGTACAAACGATGCAACATGACGACGATTCGAGAAAAAAGATTACCCCAACTCTGACACATTGGGAGAGATTTTGTAATGCGATCGATTAACACGTAGAATCGCGTCTGACACGTCGAACAAAAATAGAACAACGGAAGCGTTCTCTGGGCGGGGAAGGTCGGTCAAGTACGTGTATTTCATCGTATTTCATACGTACAATTTCTCGAGTGCCTCGCGAGTCCACCGGCCAGGCATCTCACGATAAAGCCTTGATAATTCGCTGCGCGTCTCCTCTCTGGAAACTCGAACGTACTCGAAAGCCCGAAGTGTATTATCAACGTTGAAACTGCGCTTTAGGATAAGCCTCAAGCCGCCTCTCCAACGCTCGGGTTAATCGCTTGGTTTTTAACACTAAACCTACCGACGTTGCGAGGCATAAAATTTATGAAGCATCAGAGACATTAGAGTAAGAAAATAGAAAAGGTTTACGATGCAATAAATTACACATGCTTTTATTTATTTATTTATTTCTATCAGGGACGTTATAGGAAATAGAAAAACTGTATAATACGATAAATTTGTAATACACAAGCTTACGAAGAATTATTTAAAATTCTTTAAAAATACATTGTTTTATATCTGTAAAATTTCCAATAGAAATTGTAAATTGGTCATTTTGATCACTTTGGTAGTTCTAGTAATTTAAGTATAATGGCTTGTCACTATACAGAAAAAAAAGAGAGAACTCGCGTCGTCGATCTTTTTCTTTTGTCGTTCGAATTCTCACATGGAGTCGTCGATTTCATGCAGAAAACACCGGTCGATCATTACGTAATCAAACGTGGATTTGCAATGGCTACCGTACGGAACGACTCAATCGCGACCATTTTCAACAATATACCGCTGCTCTCTAGATATTATTCCTAGCAAGGTGAACAGGAAATCCGAGTCCGCGACACCGTTTCCACACAGTACGCATCGTCGTTCTTAGTACACTCCGGTTCCTTACGGTTCGAAGCGACATTTGACCCGAAAAGCTGGCCAAAAATATTACATTTCAAATAATACATTTCGATTTACTGTACAGTGTAGTGCATTTTTAAATTATACAAAAACTGAAATATATATTTTTTGTTAAAAAATTTATAAAGAGTGTGGTGAATTTCCTGTCGAGAAGACACAAGAAAGTAAAAGAAAAAAAGTGTTGAATTACTTTACATCCTGCAATTACTTTGCACTATACTTGTAAAAAATCATAGCTTTTTTTGAGAGCGCAACTTTTCTTCAGAGCACAAAAATTAGTGAAGTCGAAGGCTCAATTTGTTACTGAAGTCCATTATTCTCGAAAGAAATATTTCCATCCGAGTTTACTTTGCATACATATTTGGGAACATAGTGACAAAATATCGTTGAACGTACTCGAGAAAGAGAAAGAGAAATTGTTGACTTTTGGCCAACTTTTTGGGTCAAATACCCCGCTGTCTCACTTTCGAAACAGTAAATCTGCGAAGATAAATCGAACTTTCGTATCATTGCGATTGCTTATCGAACGGATTGAAAACGGAGTGTTGCCCCCGTCGTAGGTTACGCTGCACGATATCCTTACGAAGATCTCGCGGTGAGTAAATAAACGAGTAAATACATGTTTTAGATTCGTTATCAACGTCCATCGTCGAGTATTCTTTTACATGTATTTATAGTTATCTCGCTATCTCCGACATCGATCGAGATTACTGCGATTCCTTTTCTTTGGCTCGTGATTCATCACGGTTTATCACAGTTTCCAAACTTTTATATATATATATATAACAGAGACAAATTATCGTAAAATATTTCCTTAATCGTTAGCTTTAGAACCAATACGACAACACTTTTTCACTTGGAATTTAATATTTTTTCGATTTATGATGAAGAAAAATAAAAAAACAATAAAGATGACCTTGAAAATTTCAAGACCCACAAAAAATTAATAAAACGCCATATTTTGCCTCCCTTGAAACAATACAACTTTTCTATCAAACAATTTTTCATTAGAGGCATAATTTAAAAGTTATTTCAAGTGTGCACGTTATGTGAATCACCCTGTATATAAAACTTTCCTATATTTTTGAACGTGAAATTCTTTCAGTGCGCGCGACATTTTGGGACAGTCTACTCAAAAAACCACTTTGCTATTGCACTTGTTAACTTGTATATCCGTGTACACGCGTGCATTAACGACGAAAAGTTGAACAAAAGAAGCGAGAGAACAAAAAAAAAAAAATAGTTGTGTAACCGATTTTGATTGAAAGAAAAATCGATCACGCTTCAAAATTGGGAGAGAGATGCTGCTAGCAACATCCCGAGCGACGCGTGACGAGCAGGTTGTAGGGTAAAACGGTTGAAAAGTCGAGCCAAGACGGAAAGGGGGTGGAAGAGGGAAGAGGAGGCGAAGAAGCGAGGCAGGAAGGAAAGATGGGCAGATGGGTCGGAGAACGGGTCGATAATTCGTTGGTTTATATTCCTCTGCAGAGTCGGCTGTTGGCTTTCGCGTCCGGTCGTGAAAAATTTATTTGTCTAGCTCGTGTGCTCGTAACACTTTTACCGCCGTGCCCGGCGGGATCCATCGAATAATTCGTCTCGCGTTTAAATAATAGATCGCGACGGTGGCCGTATGCCTTTCCGTGACGCGTGGCTGCGCTTCTACCTTCGCAGACGGCCAAACCCCTCTCCACAAGCCGTAAACAGTCTGGCAATTTTATCACGCTTTACCCCCTAGACGAACCCAGTTCTTCTCTCTTCTGGGGATAAATATTTTTCCACCAGTTTACGAACGTCGCACGAAATTGAAAATGGCGTCACATACGAACTATCACATCGCGAGTTTATTACGCCGTGGCGCGATACATGTTCAATGCGTGGAAGAAAATGGCGAAAAATTAATAACTTCTCACTGAAGTAAAATTAAGTAAGAAAAATTTACGAAGAAAAGAAAATATAATTTTATAATTGTTTACGTAAATATGTGTGTTTACCTATTGTTATGTTTGTACAATATATTTATATATATTTACGTAAATAATATAATTTTTATAAAAATAGCGATTTTAAGTTTCACACCGACAATGAGTCTGATTCTGATGAACTTGTTTCTAAAGATTCTTCGTGAATATTGAGAGATAATTCTTCACTTGATACTCCTGAATTCCATTGTGATCAGACCTCTTTATTTTAGTCGACTTTCGTATACTGCAACTGCGAAATTGGAACTTGAGATAAGGATATTAATCAAGTCCATGTTTGTATTTTTTCTCAAATGACTTTCTGGTATGATATTCTTTAGTATAGCGTATTTCTTTGCGTTTTGTTTCTAAAATTTTCTCCGAAAGTTTCCTTATCAGTATTTCGTGCTCTGGATATAACCATTTCGGCTATTTTTTCATTTTGGGCCAATTTAGAAAAATAAATTTGACTCTAATGTAAGAACTAGTATGCAAGAAATTACGACGTACTTTTTGGTATTTCTCTTAAAACTCATTCCGAAATTGATAAAAATGATATATAAATAATTTAAAAAATTTGTCGTTATTTTAAAATTTTTCAGTAATTATAAACTCGTTTTGTAAAAAATGAAACAAATATTGCTCCCGTGACGGGTGTTTGAAAAGAATGTATCAATTGTTACGTTTAATTTCATGTTTCAATTTAACAATAAATTGATGTATTTTATACGAATCAAAGATAATATTACAAACTACATTGTATTACCAATATTCAATGGCATAAGACTCCTCAGATCTTATATTTCACTTAATAATTCACTTTTCTGCGTCGAATCGGCGTTCGCGTCTCTTCCTCCGTTCGTTCGAGCAAAAGAGCGGCCGATGATATCGGCGGCGCCCGTCGTTCGATGGTTAGAAAATTTGGCCGGCCTCTAATTTAGTCATCGTCGTCGGCGCAGCTACGGCAAAGCGTTATCGCGTTTGGCTTAACCGGTTATACCCGAGGACGGCAAACTTCGGGCTGGCTCGGTGCAACGAGGCAACGTCAACATTGCCCGGTTGCTTCGGTTCTGCCCGGCTTTATCGCAATCTTTGCTCAGCAAACACTTCTCGCGTAGATACGGAGATCGTGTCTCCGCCCAATGAAAAGGAGGCAGAGTTTGGCTGGCAGGCAATTTTTTTTTTTTTTTTTTTTTTTTTTTTTTTTTTTGAAAGGTGTGTCTCTCATGAGGCTGGTTTAGACTCGACCCCTGGTTTAGAATCTTCTGCTCCCTCGTGTTTGGTGTTTGGTCTTCCATCAACCGGGGAACTTTGAACGCGCTCGGTGAAAATTAACTCTTCACTCGCTTTTATCGTTTCCAGCTCTGGAATTAAATCTGTAAGCCTATAGTATAGTTACCGATACTGTACTTACCTAGTAAGTGTCAGGTGTTGGATGACTGTAGTCGCCGTTGGTAGCGGAAAGGTCGAACAGTTCCCTCGAAAGTGATTAAAACTTCAATTTCACATTGATGAAACTTCCGTTAGAGTAGAAGGTAAAAGAAGCTGATCGTCGAACTTTAGATATGTACAATATACAGTAACAGTTTAGATCGGAAGCGTATCAACGACAAGGCGATATAGGCGACGTGTTGGCTCCCGGAGTCTCAAGCGTCTCTACGTGACTTTCGTTCCAGATCCAAGCACGTTTCTTTGTATTCTGCTATTTCCCTCCTTATTAGGTCTCACAGTCTCAGGGCTATGCTTTATCTCGCCAGCTAGAGTGTCGCCGCGGTTACTGGGTCCTTGATTTTTTTCAGACACGCGTAACTATTGAAATTGTCCGATTGCGAGTTGTCTTCCGACGAATTTCACTCGCGTGGAATGAACAAATATCCTTGGAATGAACGAAACGCGACGCGAGTTCGGAATAGAGAAAGAAAGGGGAAGAAAAAGCAACAGCATCCTCCTCCTCAGAAGAAGAAGAATCGAAAGGAAGACAGACAACCGTTTCGGAACGAAGCAACAGCCGTCCATCATTTTCCTATTAATCAGAGCGTTAACCGATTGTACGAGTCAAGGTAGAAGGAAGTATGCTAATGAGCACGAATATCGCTGCGAAGCATATTTTCACTGGAAGATTCACGCTAGATTCTAGAAACACGCCCGCGTGCTCGTACAATCGACACCACAGACCAGAAAGATTAATCGTTTCTTTTAAGAACAACCACAATTGCATACCACGGTGCTGCGTCTTCAATTAGAATTGCCAACTACAGTGTGTTCAGTAAGAACGTGGACGCCATTTCTCTGAAAGAAATGTTCTTTTTGTGAAAAATTTTGCGTGGATCGAAAGTACAAGAATTCTACATTCTTCGATTTGATGGAAATACATGATGGAACCTGCTGCGAAATTGATTTTGACCTTGAATTTCATGGTCAAAAATTTTTTTTCGTGCATTGTATTCCACTCATCACGAAGGTGAAACTTTTCCAAGGAACCATAGATCGCGTTCTAATAGTTCTCTTGAGAAATGGCAAAAGAAGTTAGCGGACGTGTGCGTTCTAACAGCGACTTTACGGTTCTGGACCTGTGGATTTTTACCACTTTGACAGTTCTAGCATTTAATTTTGTCGAACGCGCTTCTACATTTTTACAAGTAAGATTTGTAAAAGCAAAAGACGCGAGTAACGTGTCCTCGTGAGTCTTGTCGTGGTCTTTTAGGGCAGAAGTGGCTAACTGGCGGCCCTTGCCCCCACTTTCCTGATCGCTAGTGCTGCCCCTTCCATCGATCTCTCCCCACTCCGTTGAAAGCGTCACGACCACAATACGCGCATTAGGTATACACATGTAAATTTTCTTTATCGTAGCTGCTAAAGTTAAAGAAAATAATTTGCATGGCCCGCTGCGGAACAGAATGGAAACTAATTTTCACTCGTGAGTGAGTAGCGGAGAAAATTTGCCGCCTTTAGTTCAAGATATCGATAATTTTTCGTTTAAATCAACAGTGACATAATTGTCAGAATTGATTTCTTTACTGTAGCTACTAAAATTAAAGGAAGATAGTTTATAGATAAAGGAAAGTTGTTTATATAATCCGTGATGAGACAGAATGAACAGAGTGGTGGGAATTTGAAAACGACTGATTCAAAGAAAATTCGATTTTGACTTGTTACTCTCCGGCACCGGGAAACTGCACAGTTGGAATTTTCACGGGGCGAAATCAGACGAGCATATGGGCACGTACAAATGGTACAAACTGGAGCAAAGCAGAGCGGATCAAAGGCGCGAGTTAACCGAGAGTAGTAGTAGTTAGCCACTCGAGTGGCAATCGGTCTCTCCCCTGTGGGACCTTGGCAGTGACAGTCAGCCGTGTGAATGTCTGTCTCTTTATAGCATGGTGGTTTTCTTCGCCAGTGTCGGCTAGTGCCCTAATCCTATAAGTTGATGTTACTTCGCCGAATCGTTAGCACCAGGACGTTTCACCGGTGTTTCTCTGACGTGTGCCTGTCAAATTGACCGGTGAATGAGAACACAAAGTGTTGAAGGCGTTGACTCGTGAACACTTTGATCGCCGAGCGCAAATAGAATAGGATTCTCACGGGGCCACCGAATGCAGGTTTGCTTCAATCTCGGCTTATCTCAGCAATTTGAGCATTCTGTTGCTTTTATGCTTTTTTCCTTGTTTTTTTTTTTTTTTTCGTTAGTCTTTGGTTCTTTTTGTGGACATACTTCAGCGATAACTTGTCAGATTGAAAGTTTTTACACGTTTTTTTCATCTCTCAAGTATAAACTAGAAATTTAGAGAATGTACAATTGAATTTCAGTTTTAGTTTCGTTTAAAATGTTTCCCAATATGTCACAAATAACTATTGCAGTATTACGTATTTTTATGTTACTTTTTCAAAATAACTTAATAATTCGCTAGAAGAATTGGAGGAATTTCATCGCTCTTTGAAAAATTATTACCTTATTTTGTTTTAAAATAAAATTTATTTTAAAAATAAATTATATAATAATATAACAATAATAGTAAATAAAAAATCAGTTTTTTAAAACAAAATTGAATTTTACCATTATATGTTAATTCACCTAATAAATACAAGTGGACTGTATACCAAAAACAAATCGAGTTCGAACGATTAAAAAAAAATACTGTCGATTCTATTCGTGTTTCATGGAATCGAAAAGACGAACCGTTTAGGTTTAGGGATTATATAGGTCATTCGGGGGTAACGTTGCTCACCGTCGCGTCGTTCGATCGCGCTGTATCTTTCCGGTGCAACGAGGCGACGCGTGCCGTTGGCCCAAAAAGGCTTCGCGAAGCACCGGGGGAAAAAAGACGAAAAACGGATCGGAGAAAATCGATCTCATCGTATCGCCAAGAAATCCGAGCGACGAAATAAGATCGCGTGCAGTTGTTGGACGACACTGGACCGAAGGAAGATTGAAGAATCGGTTTGATGCACACAGGTGGCGTCTCGATCGCGGCTTCGCACTCGCACAGTTTCCAATATTGTTTGACGAGTTGATCGAAAATATTATAAAATTGATATAACAAAATTAATGAAACCATCTTGTGAACACTAGAACGTTATCTTATCAAAATACTCTATATATATGTATATATATAGGGTGTCCGACATTGAAGCTACCACATAATTTTTTCTCGAACTGTTTCAAATAAAACGTACGTTGTTCCTCGGGGCGAGAATCTTATGGTGGTCATAAATCTCATCTAAATGATCATGCTCCCCTGAGATTTCAAGGTGATTTTTGCTTTTTTTGTGCTCACAATTTTGTAGTTGACATCAAGACGAATTCAGCGACCTAGATGACGTTGGTATTCCAAGGTCATCCAAGGTCATTTAACACCGCTTATACAGATCATTATAATTCAAGAAACAATCAATGGATCGGTGTTCAACGCGGAATTTATCAACAACGTGACAAATAAGGCAAACGCGATGTAAGAACAATTTGCATTCCCTTTTCGTCGTGCAGCGATTCAGCGGAGCGCTTTCTCTTTCACTCGGCCCGCCAATTACGGGACAATGCGAAATAAATTACGTCGCACGTCGCGATCGTTCATCCGTTCCCCGTGTGATTAATTAGATAATGCTTCTCACCGATCAACGATCTCATTTTCCCCTGTGATCGTTTGTTTTATCTTTCTCTTTATCTTTTATCGTTGTAACATTTCGAGACGTTTCTGCGAGATTTGGAGGAAAAAAGTAATCAGATCAGAGAGTTTCAGAGCTGCCTCATTGTCAGTCAGGAGAAACGACGATGGTCGACAGGAAATCGTTTCTCGGTGCAAGGAGCAACAGCTAAGGAAGCTGGCAACTTGACGCGACAGTGAAAAAAACAATTCTGATGTTTTATTTTCCATCCTACTATTCATGACATACACAAATGGCTTCATCTTACCAATAACTACAAACAAAATGTAGGAATATAGAATAAAATGTTTTTTTTTTTTTTTTTTTTACTATAAAAATTTTTTAATCATTTAATACTGCGGACGTGTACGTCCTAACAACGACTTTATGGGTCTATGTCTATTTTACGTAATTTTCATATTGGGTTTCACTAACATTTGATTTATCATAGTGTAGCATCAGTGTGAATCTAAATAACCAAATGATGAGACTAATTGTTAAAATTATTTAAAATATAAACATTCACGTGTCCAGAACCATAAAGTCGCTGTTAGGGCGCATCCCCCAAAAAAGCAGGTCGGATTTATTCACCGAGATTTCATTCTGTTAGAACGTTTCGGCGTTTAATCACCCTCGAAAGCGATAAGCAGTGAATTCACGTGGCGGCGAATTGGGTTAGCTGCTTCCGGTTCCGGGGAACGGTGAAACCCACTATACGAGTAATCTCTCACGAGTCACGGCACTCACGAATACTACGAGATTCGCAACATCCGGAAGAAAATTTTTTTTTTCTTCTCTAGAAATATCTCCATGAATATACGCGATAAATGGGTTTTCCAATCGTTTCATTTCGTTTCGCTTCGCTAAAATACACGCATGTTAACTGATGCAGCCAGAGCGAATGCCAAATTTCCACGATTTCCCTTCGTTCTATTGAGTGCCTACTAGTATTTTAAGTCGATAGTTGATAATAAGATAATAGTGCCCTCTTAACCTCTTGCACTGGAATAACATGCCACACACGTAAATTTTTTGTCCCAAAATTGCAATATTTTCTCAGTTTTTTAAGTATATTTAAATGTAACCCAGACAAAACAAACAATAAATTTATTACTGCTCGATAATTTCTATCCAGTGATATACCGACGAGTTCAAAAGAAAAAGAAAGCGACGAATTATTGTATACGGTTCGGTCACTCGTTATGGTCCGCGAATCAGTTGCCAGCGCAAGCTAAGCGTCCACAGTTGGGACCGAAAGTTGACGCTTAAGAAGGGTGGTGTTTCTGCGAATTGTCATCAAAAGAAAGAGTGGGGATGAGCGTCAACTATTATACCACCGATACCAGGCACGTGCGGCGAATTCCAGTATTGTTCATTACATTATTTCATTGTAAACAAATTTAACACTTTAACATTTTATTCAAACTGAATACATTTAAGTTATTTTAAATTTAATACATACATATTTTTAAACTAAATAAATTATAACAAAATAATTATGATATAATTGTAATTAATCTAAATTTCTCGAAAATTTATTGTAATTCCTATAAAAGTAGTTGTGAATCAATAATTATCAATAACTGAATGGAAATTTTGAATAAAGGTCCTGTTACATTTTCATACAATAACAATACACATAATATGATTCTATAATTATATTAATACACACCACTTAAAGTTACATCACGTTATTTTTCGATAAATCTCATTCAAAGTTTGTTCGTGCTATTTCTGGTGCCGCGGGATCTCGAGCGGCTTCCGCTTGTCCACGAAGATCCCCCTTTAAAGGAGATAACTTTGAACGCGCGGTCAAACTTATCTCTTACCCCGAACATCTGTATATCCGACGAGTGAAAAATCAATTTCAACCGAGCGTTCAACGTCTCTTTCCTCCGGATCTTTCTCCTTCAAGGGAAATTTTTTTGTCTATCGTTTTTAATCCTTTAAGCGTTATGTCGAGTACACTCGCGTAGAAAAGAGAGAAATTCGCTTTTGCTATTTATTGTAAAATTTAGGTAATTGTAAAAATTATATTTGTAATTTTAGCACAGTTTAGAATATCTCAAAACAACAAAAATAAAATCTAACCTAACTAACCTAAATTTAACTTAGACCAATAAAATTAAAAATTTTTCAAGGAAATATCAAAAATATTTATCATTTTGTTATAATTTAATTCAATCTTATAGCAAATGCAGTTTTCGTCATCACTTAGAAATAATGAAGCACACCAGTCTACATTCTCAAAACAAAACAAAACACTTAACCTCTTCAAGGACGAATTTTCCTTAATTTCTTCCTCAGTCCGAAATTTCACAAAAAAATTTAATTTCGTTTCATTTCACCATAAAATGAGTAATAAGTTTACATTTCAGAATTTCAAAAAATAACTATTTTCGTCTACTTTCGCGAATAGAAGTATCGTAGCTTTTTTAGGACGTAAATTTATAGGATTTTTTTATATATCATAGGACGTAAATTAACTATCCACATATGTATATGGTCAAGAGTATGAAGAATTTAAGACGCTGTTTTTGCGCGTATGTGCCCTCATAGTCGACGTCCTGACGAATTTCTTTTTCTGACGAACGTAGAGCATGCTCACCAGTACATATGTATGTACATCATCGAGCAGCCGTTTTCTCGTGACGAGAATGACTCGAAGCAATCTCGAAGCGACGCTATTAACGCGATGAGAGAGATTAGCGGCGTGGAAAAACGTATCTCGCGTTGCCTCACGTTCCTTTCTCTACGTACGAACGCGTACGTGAATACGTCATTGTACGCAACGTTTAACGCGAAATTGATGAGCACGCCGGTTAACTACCATTTGACGTTTCGGTATCTTTTCATCGTATCGCGTTTCGTGTTTCGCGATTAAATTTCTGCACGCGGAACCGGCAATTACTCGGCTACTTGTTTACAAACAAGGTCGCCACTTTTTTTCCGTAATCGTTCGATTCGGTTTCGTCGAATCGGGGGCGTTCATTTTTGGGTCAAGTAAATTGGGAACGATCGTTGGTCATCGATTTACGTTTACAATGGCCTACGAAAATACTTAAATATATATGCGATATACGATAAAAGTGGACGCAGAATATTCAGAATAGATCTTTTAATTTCTATGTGTACGATTATGGGGCGTAATTTCATTAAAATTGAACAACATGCGTCTGACGCAATAACGTCCACTGCAAAATCCTAACCTCAATCCCACAGAGTATTTATGAGATGTCAGGACAGAAGGTTAAAAATTACGAAAATTACGAACTCAATCAAAAACTCGTAAGTATGACAATCCACTGATGTAAATATTGCTTCAAAGTTAGTATCTTCCATGGAGAACTGATAAAAGCGAAAGATAGAGGCTTCTTACAGGTTAGGTTAGGCTTCTTACTGAAAGTTCCAAAAATACATATTAATGTAACCACTGTGAATACTTTTGTGATTCATAATTTCGTACTAGTTGTAATAAAATCATTCTCTCTCTTTTAATAATAAAATTACCAACATACAATATATACATATGTAAAAACTCATATGTAAAATTTAAAAATATCTATTCTGGAGATTCTGCGTCCATTTCCACTGCAAGTGGAATCACGTTTCAAATACTCGCGAGCCAGTGTATGTTTTAGTTTACGAGCAAGCAAAAGGGGTCTGCTCGCGGTCGGCTGACTAGCTGTAACGCAAATGGAAATGTGCCAAAATTCGTGCTAATGCAGGACCGATCCGCGAACTAGGCCGTCGGACATTATCTTCGGTAATTAAAATCTCCGGGCAATACGTTCTGCATCTCAGTCGTGCGCTTCGCTATTGTAACACCGACTGTTTGTTTGTTGCCTGGCTGCAAAAACCCTGTCCCGATTATTTCGCCCCTTTCGTGCTAAGAACTGCTAATTTTATCTTTCCTCGAGGGCGGAAAAGTCTCTTTCACTCGAAATAATTTTCTTCGGCCTCTTTTCGACAGTGTTTGTTCGTATAGAGCAGCGGTTCCCAACTTGTGGTACGCTTACCTTTGGCCACGCGAAAATAATGTTGATAATGGCAGAAAATATCAAAAAAAGAGTCGAAATAGAAACACAAAGATAAAGTTATAGAGTTTTAATTTAGAAAGAGAGACATATGTGCCACTAATTATGAAAGTGGCCCAAGTCATTTCCTTCTCGTTTCGAGGTATTTAAAGATTTGCGTTTAAATAAATTAAAAAATATTTTTATACTATGAATATTTCAGGAAATATTTGGTCTTAATGTAAGGTAATAATTCATTATGACTGTGAAATTTTGTGCGTAGTTTACAAGAAAATATGATTTCTGAAGTTTGAAATGACTTGGACCAGATCGAGTAACCTAACCTAAACGTACTATTGGAAAATGCAGACTTATTAGTATTTTTATATTTAGACGTAGTAATTACATAGCAATAGATTAGTAATTTAATTATTTCGTTGTTTCATTTTTATCGCTAAAATAAAAATTACACTGTACACATCCGAGCGATACGCGTAGTCTCAATTATCTCATGCACCCGAGTATCTTAAAAATAATGGCTCTAACATAAACATGGTTGCTTCGTCTATCGATGAAAGAGCCGATCCGAGCAGGCGTGTTCACGAAGAAACGGAAGTGAACGTAGCTTTGACCTTCTCGCGCGCTAAATGCCGTACGTCTACCATCGAAATTAATAGACTGCTATTATTTGACCTAGTGAATCGAGTAAGTGTCCAGTACGACACAGCCTTAGTGTCTTCCGAACTGAAAGAATAGATACTCGAGTGATGCACCATTTGCCATGGGGGACGCCTTTCGACGACGATGATGGACTTGGATGACGTTAGAAACGAAGGCCGTCGTTTTGCTTCCTCGTTAGCTCCACCCTAAATTCGTTGACAGCGACGACGGAAGCAATCGGAAGCATCCGTTCACGTTATCGTATGTGACTGATGAAACGTTGTTTGAAGAGTTACGTAACAGGCAATTGAGATCGATGGCGATCCTTCGATCATCTTGTGCTTCTTCGCGAGCGTAGAATATTTAGAAGATCGTGTCACATCGAAGCCTAGCTTCCAGTTTTTTCGTCCAAGGAGAGAGAGAGAAAGAAAGAGAGAGAGAGAGAGAGAGAGAGAGAGAGAGAGAGAGAGAGAGAGAGATCTTTGACTCGGTGCCAGAAACTCGGTTGGGGAATAAAATAGCGGTTTCGTACTCGTTATCTCTGACGGGGTACACCCTCGCCAAGTTTCACCCTCGGACCACGGACTCGCGAGGGGGGAGATTGTAGGTAAAAGAGAGGAGGAGGACAAGGCGACAACGCGAGTCGGGGGAAAATCGCTGGTTTCTTCGAGAAACGAAATGGTCGCAGCCAGCAATACGATTGCGCGGAAGTTATATAGAGGGGTGGAAAGTTCGACGGAGCGTAACTTTCGAATCTTGACGATATCCGATCCGGCAGGCTGCTCGTCCCCTCGATTTTCGAATATTTGGCCGCGGGCCAGGCCCTTCTCGTCGGACGAGCAGCAATCGTGCGCCGAGTTACGACATCGGGAATACGTATTAATGGACAAACCTCATCAACGATCTGTTAAAGACGCGTTTAACGCTGCCAACCTGACCCGAGACTCCGGCTCGCTTTTTCTCTCAGCCGCCCTTGCACCTCATAAATCCTCCCGACAAGGAACTCGCGTCGGTTACGCGTACTCTCGAGCATCGCCTGTAATTGCCTCGAGTGGCACGAGTGGTACACGTTATCACGTACTTGTACTTTATATTTTATTGCCTGCTCGCTTCTGCTTCTTCTGTCTCAAATATCAATAATCGTGCAGTCTTCTGTAAGTCATGTAGAATTATATATATATCTTATATCTTATATGATATCTCATATGTACATATTAAAAATATATAATATATCAAATGAATTATATGTATAAAATGTTAATTTCCACCATTTTTTGGTGGTATATTGTATCTTGGTCACAAGCAAAATGAATTCTTGTTCGTTTTCATTTGAAAATTGAGATAGGTTGTGTATAATACATGATAAAAATATAAATTATGTGTAATTAAATTTTTGGCTTGTACTTTAAATTATAATTATATACTAACATTTTACTAAAAGGTCACGACTTTTATATAGAAATACAGTGTGTTAATGTGTTTAGAGGTTATGGTTACTTATCCATAATGAAATGTTGTCAATTATTGACAATTATAAAAAGAACGTGTGAGTTGTGTATTATTCACAGACTATCATATTAGATGGCCCATCATTATGAGATTGTGCATACAATTAGTAAATATTTTTCTAAAGAATCATGCCAACTGAGTATAAAGAAAATTCAACAATTTTATGTCCTTTGCATAAGATGTTTCTTTTGTTTTGTGAGTTTATGATTATTTTTTAATTTTCTGCTTGTAACATTATAAATTTATATGTATCTATTTTCACAAATATATGTATATATATATATATATATATTTTACCGGGCATCGTGCAATTGGACAAATAAACGCGAATAAACGAGCCATACGAACGGCAAAAAGGTCTATTTAGACGATCGAAAAGCTGATACCGGAATGAATTCATAGTCGAAACACTGTATTGAAAGTGATTTTAGCGGGGGTAACCCGGAAAATCGGGCCTCTTCAGGTGCAACGTTAATGCAACGAAAATTAGCGATTGGTTGATTTAGGTCACGTGATTCGTGAGGGAGCGTGGGTAAACCTCGAGTAGGAATGTCGTTGTCTGGTACTGAGCGATCGCACCTGTAATTTGTTTTCTATTGATTCAAATGTTTGCATATCAATAAAATTTTATGGCAAAAAAGTTCGTCTTCATTTCCTAGTCAGAAGAGTTACTTCTGGGCCTTTCAGTGAGACGAATCTTACTGGGGTACAAGACGTGCAGTTTTTTTAGATATCGAATATATATTCAGGATGTGATAATTCTCTCGCAAAAAAGTGGGCTATCGCACACTTACCCTGCATTCGTCTTGTTTTGTCAACGATTCCTCCTCATGTGTCACGAAAGATTCGCCTGTTAATTTCTAATTCGCTTGGCATCCAATCGTTGACGAAATTCAATCGAATCCACCAAATAAACCCGAATCTGGTTCGGAGAATTCCCGGCCGGTGGCTCCGTCGTTCATCACGCGTACCTGCTACGTATACTTGCTAACACCGCTCTAAGAAACTACGGATTAGTATCGCGCTCTATCGATTTCGCCTCACTTAAACAGCTAAACTGCTTTCTGTCGCCGATGGAAGCCATACTCTTGCCCCTTCTCTCAACCTCTGCATGACGGTGCGTTCCTCGTGGTTCACGGTCGACGCAGAAGAACTGAATCGAGCCAGAGATCGGAAACGTCTCTGGCGATTCGATCGGTATACGGCGTCCGTGGCCGGTTCGTATGTGTGCGGTGTGTGCGGCGCGTTCGCGAGGGAAATGGAGAGGCGAGGTCGATATTCGAAGAATCCCTCCGCTTTCAGCTCCTTGCACTTGTGCTCGTGCATTATCTTCCGTTACCTCCGATGCATACCGTTATCCATTCCTCGCGTTTTCAACCGTCAGCTGTACCGGTCGAGCCGGGGAATTCGCGTGGGTTTCTCCGTCTCCCACGATCGAGAGAGAGAGAGAGAGAGAGAGAGAGAGAGAGAGAGAGAGAGAGAAAGACACGTGTGTGAATACGAACTGAAACGCGCGAACCTCTACTCTTACTTTCGCCCAACGATTTATCGCTACTTATCGTCGATCGAGTCGCTGATCGGGTGACATGCTGGTTTTTCTTTTCACGCGACCCGAATTCCTGTCTTTTACCACCGGTATTTTATTCTGTCTTGTCTCTTTTGATTGCAGAATATGGAGTGAGAAAATCGAGTTTTCTTCAGGAATGAACTCCTGACGACTGGGTGAAAGAGCGAGAGAGAGAGAGAGACAGACGTCTGTCGCCATGATGGAACCACCAGTTACGAGCAAGGTCCTGCGAGTTCCTAACCTAAAAAGAGGTCAGGAGAACGTTAGGATTCAGGACAGGGTGAGTAGAATACATGCAACGTTATTAATTCTTTCGTTTCGAAGTACGTATATACACATATTATATATATATATGCCCAAAAAATGTGAAGAATGTTGTATAGACAGGGTGGGCCAAAACTCACTTCCTACTAAAATAAAAATTTAGTTTGAAAATTAATAAAATTAGTTTTTTCTTATATTTTTACGTTTTCTTAAAAAGATGGGAAGGAACTTTTTGCTTATCCTATAGAACGTGTTCGACATCTGCACAATCTTGTACGAAAAACGTACATATAGTGAAAATAATTTTTCAAAACTCGAATTATCGTAGTAAAATTCACATATTACAAAGTTTAGAGACAGAAATTGCTCTGTATACTGATCGTCAACGACATGCTTCCTGTGTCCATTTGCAGAGATCACATTCTATTACAAATATATCAGAGCGAAAGGATTAACTTTTCTAACTGAGGATGACGAGTTAACTCGTCATGGAACTTTAAAAATGATATAAATTTTAGATATAAATTTAAACTCGATATGTATATATTTTCTTTTTTTTTTTTGTATTTTCTTTGGTTTTCTTTTTTGATATTTGTTTTAGTATTCTATTTAGTATTTAGTCTTATTTAGTATTTTGGATCACGATATCTTTCTATATTTTTCCACCTTCATTTCGCGCAAAGTGCAAATTGTATTTTTTTACATTTACTGGGGGCGAATTAATTTTGTCACAGTTTATTTGTCGCACACAGAATGCGTTTTTTGATAAAATGCCTCTCCAGTTAAAAGGTCAACAACTAGCTTTTTTTACTTTCTCTATCGCATCTTCCTTTTTTTTTCGAGACGATCGAGATTTTCTTTCTTCCTTTGTTTTGTTCCCACGCAGATGCCGCGTTGAAATTGAACGACGTGGAAAATTAATCTCAGCCGTGTTGCATTAAAGTGAAAAAGTTCTCTTTGACCGACCGGCGTGTCTAACGCGCTTCGATCGTCAAACAAAGTAAGACTCGAACGTAGACTTATTTCAAATTGTCGATTCAAATTCTTCGTAGTCGTCGATACAGTTACGCTGTTCACTTGTGAAACATAGTCGGTTCGATTCATCGAGAAAACACAGAACCGGGGCGTGTGTTGCATTGTCGATTCCTCGACTCCGTGCAGGCCAAGACAATACCAGCGGTGGCAGCAGCCCGTGTCGATTTCTCGATACGCGCCGGATGCGCATTATGCATCCCCGTCGATGCAACACCCCGGACTGACGTCACCGCGATTCTCCATTTTTTCGAGAGGGCTTGTCTTGGCCTCGTCTCGTCTTGACTCGGCCCGAATCGACTGTGCTCGGTATTGCACCGTCGCGCTGCAGTGTGCGTGCGTCTCGGCTATGCGCGGACGTGGGCTAAACGCGTTTTGCACTTGCAGCTCGCATTCCGTGTCCGGTCGCTTCTCGACGTGGCCGAGTACCGCTGGATCGACCGCTCTTTGTTGGAAAATTTACCGCTCGCCTCCGCGCTACTTTCCCTTTCGGCTAGGTTTCCTGCCCGCTGATCGGATTACGCGACGCGACGAGACGCATTCGCCTGCGCGCGTTGGTTGGTCCCCGATTGCGTCACCTCTCGCGTAACACCCTCTTATTTTTTTTTCCGTTGTGTGTTTTTTCGACGTCGAACCCTCGATGTTTCTGGCTTTTTAGAAAACATCCTGTCAACGATCGATCCATTGAACGATCAACGAACGACGCGACGTTCAAAATGAAAACAGTAGATAGCTCGTTTGCGAGAAGAATCTTGAGTCGGAGAC